>LGTU01000683.1:0-19989 GCA_001314425.1 Phytophthora pluvialis | reverse complement strand
CGTGAAGGGACTGGACGTCCGTATCGCCTTGTCGAAAGCGTACATATTGGTCTGGTGAAGAATTTGCCTTCAGAAATATAGTGGAAGGTAGGCCAAGAAACACGAACTGGCCGAATGCTCGAATATGTGCTTGTACTCCTCTTGGATTCGAGTTTTCGTCGAGCCATCTGCATGCGAAAACAAGTCGGTGGGGACTTCAACCTGATCGTTTGGGTTAAAGCGCATGTTTTGAATTCTCTCCACTTCGCACAAACTTGTTGTGAACTCCTCAGGAAACTCGTACTCCTCGTACACCTCAGCCTCATCCAGATCTGATGTATTCTGCACTTCCATCTCGTCAGAACCATCCAATTGTGTCAGCACTTGCCAGTCAGGGGGTTTCAGCCGTGTCAGAGATCAGTAATTCTCAATACCAGATTGTGTTGTCCCCACACCGACATGCTCGACAGAGTGTTAAAATTGAGAATCCAACCAACGAATTTGGAACAATTGCCGTTCTTGGGTTGGCGACACACCCGTCCAACGATATATGCAGATCCAATCATCCTGTTGACCTTTGCCTTCATCCAAGTCTCCTTTTCAGGACTGAAAGCCACTAGCTTGTCGATGTACAAGTCTTGAAGCAACACGGGTGGTGTTCGTGAAGGTGTTGAAGATTGGTCCAACCCTCTGCTGTCGTGATTTTGTGTTGTTGGCGCACTTGTCAATTGCCCCAGCAAGCTCGCTCCTCCTTCGTTCACGGCACTACGTACTCCATCTACACGTTCGCCATATTCATGAGACGCTATGCCAGTGATATCATTCACATCACTCGCCGAACCAAGTCTGAAATGAACGCTGCGCGAAGCCCCTCCACTGTCACTATTCAAACCACGCCTTTGGTCATCAACGCGTGCGTGAGCAGTGCTGCGGCGTCCAGGATCGTTGACGTTGTCGTCCCAGACCCCGACCGCCTCGCTGGGGTCGGGCACGCTGCCAAGTTGCCGCCCATGTCCGCGACCAGCACCCACAGCTCCAGCTTGCAAACGATAAAAAAAATTAATCAGTAAACGCACTCAAGTACACGTGGTAGCCCTGCTTCACACTCACCTGGTGCGACTACACGTCCGGCAACGTTGTCGTCACCTCCACGGACTACGTCACGGCCAAGTTGCCGCCCACGTCCGCGTCCTTCTCCGCGTCCGCGTCCTTGACCTTGTCCGAAACCAGCACTGCTTTCACACAACAAACACACAAGTCAGTAATCGCCGTCTAGTGCACCCCAGCACTCGTACCTGGTGCAACTACATCTCCGGCAACGCTGTTGTCACCTCCATCGACTACAGCACTGCGGTCGAGCCCATCGCTAAGTTGCCGCCCACGTCCGCATCTGTCTCTCTGCCCGCGTTCACGGGAACCAGCTAGAACTCCTGCTTACGTACAACAAACACAACGGTCAGCAATCGGCCTCGATGGTACACCTCAATCGCACCTGGGGCGATCGTATCTCCAGCTACGTTGCCGGTGCAGACATCTAATTCGCTGACAAACTGCATAACAGCTTCTTCGCTTCGTAGAAAATCGACGCCTTCATCTCCCTTTGGGTCGCCGCCAGGTTTAATGTAGAGGTAGCGGTTGTCTAAGCCGGGTGGAGGCGGCTTGGAAGTCCACCCTTCCCCTCGCAGCTGTATCCAGGCACGCTTGAATTCAACGAGCCCACCAAGACAGCTTGACGACTGAACAGCGCCCAAGACAGCACCCGACACGACAGCACGTATTACGCGGCGACGCTTGCTTCCCAGTGAGACCTCATTTACACGACCGCGTTTGCGATCATCTAGCAGGCGTTCTCCCATGTTTTCTCCCATTATCACGCCGATTTTGTTTGTGAAGGGGGCAAAATTGGCGGCCAACACAAGCCATCGAAATCGTATTTTATTTGACGTCTACGTGATGATATGTTGGTCGATATTTGGAATTTGATATTTTATCATTATTTACGGTTTATCGATTTCTAGAAATCCCATCCCGAAAAATGCGCGCGAAAATCTGGCTTACCTGCTGCCATATGGTGTACATACAAAAAACAGAATGTATGCACACCTACGCTGTATTACGTACTAAAAATGCGTGCACACTCTCCATGCCGCTGACTATCTACCACTGCCCCTCCGACGCTGTCATGGGGTGTCTCGCTAAGGACTTTCCCTATGCGTTTTCTTCGACAGGTAGACTCTTTCCCTCCGCAGCTCTTTCTATTCTAGTCCGTGCTGGTAGCTACTGGCTACTAGCCAGCACTGCATAAGCTGCGACGCTGGTTCGATTTCGCGCCAATAGAAATCATATTCTGTTCCACTGGACGTGTCATGACGTCCTTAAGGAATGCGACACGACGTCAATGCCTCGACCAGACGACATACTGCCTGCCAAAAACGAGACTTGAGTGATAAAATACGAAAATATATTCCCATGACGCCGTAAAATACGCATTTGGAGCACCGTCCCGCTCATTTTATCCAATCATCGGATAGTTGAACTAGTCGTGCACAAAACAATGAAATATTACCCAATCAGTGATGATGTCAGAAGTTCCTTAAAGAGCGCAGTGAGCGCCCTTTAAGGGTAGCCTTTTTATTTTTCATGTAAAAAAAATGCACATTTGTATTGTTGCGAGCTCGTGCGAGTACCGTGATTTTCTAAAAGGGCGCTTGCTGCGCCCTTTTAGAAGCGTTTTACTTAAATTTGTATAGTATAGTTTATCCCAAAGGCGCACGAAAGGGTTAAGAAAACGGAGTAGCTCCACACAAAGCGGTAAGTTGAGTTGATACCTCTTCTTGCAGGCGGCTGCTTGCGCAGATGTCATACTCCCCACCATAGTCACTCACACGCGGGAGCCTAGAGCTCGAGGTAGCATTTCGACGATAGCACCTTCAGTGTTTTTGACGACGTAGTGATGCGACTTGATCGTCTTGCACGCACCTCCAGTTACCACAGACAGGGACACGCATGGCAATACAAGCGCAATAGCCTGCTCATCTGTGCGACTGATAGCTTTAAACCTTGTCGACAATTCCCCGATGTAATTGCCGTTTGCGATGGCAAAAGATGGGGGCACGGAATATTTTCGACTCTCGACATGATTCCGACAAACATCGCAAATGTTCATGATGACGGTAGTTGTCTCCGTAGTGATAGCTGCATAGTACATCAGATTTCGTCAGTCATGAATGTGTACCACCCAATACTTGGAGGTCACTCACCGGAACGGTAGAGAAGAAGTTGGTTTAGGCGTGGGTCGACATCGGAGACATTGTCATGCTCCAGAATCTTGACTGGTATACTTGCGTTAGGATGCAATGTAAGGCAGCACCGCATTAGCTACGACAACAACGAGCGTTAAAGACAAATTATAGACCCGAAGCTAAATGTACCAGACAAACCTACCGCAATAAACTCGTTTGTCAAAACTTTTGCAGTGATCTCGCTCTGTAGACAGCTCAACTCACATATTCCGCACGCTGTCATTGCTTCTGATGCCAACGCTATTGACTCAACAGCTTCTTCTTTGCTTTCGTGTATGCGGCCTTCGGACGGAACAACGAATTCCATGTTTGTGTCCATCTCGCTCAGTTCTCTTTCGGTGTATACTTTGTCGCTGCGGCGTCTGGGCAACAACACAATGTCATGTAGTAATACCATGTCCATTGAAGTACCAGTCTGGTTTGATCCAGAAACCCCACGACAACGCGGCTGAACCTCCACATTTTGATGCGTTGGTAACTGAATCGGTTGTTCTACACGTGCCGTTGCCATATTAGCGCCAAGCCACCCTGGTGTTATTGTTGGTAGTGTGTCGTATGACCCATTGTACCATGATCGCACGTCCGCGCTCTCAAAGAACAGACCAGTTCGAGAAACAGGGTGCGACGACATTACCGGTGTTCCAAGCCTACCAACAGGTTCGTCCGTTGTCGACGTTGATAGCAGATCGGATGCTCCATTGTACCATGCACGTACGTCCTCACTCTCGAAAAAGGAACTTGAAGCTTGGTTTCTTGCTGAATTTGGGATCGGGGTTACATGAGGCAATGCAGCAGCGACTAGGTGGGCAGGACAAAATGCCTCGTTGTCTTGGAGAAGAAACCTTCGCGTGGGGACTGCTGTTATAATCTGCGACTCGTCATATTTCTGCGTTTTTCGCTTCTTCGACGGCATCTTTCCTTACTGAGTAAATTCGACAGTGTTTGATTACACAACCACCAATTGTGCTCCCGTTGATCAACACGTACATTAAACGTCGATGTAACGTATAATGTAGGGCCGACCGAGTATCATTTGGCATGGTAAATACGGAAGGAAAAAAGAGGGGGGAAAAGATGAATTCAACATAGGTCACCAAGTCGATATCGCTGCTACAGAACTGAAGAAATCGCAGGCTGCTCAAGTACATGTACCTAAATCGCGGCTGTGGCTAATGCCAGTCCCTCTGACGCATGAAGGTCCTCCTTGTACGACCTCACGGCAATAGGATACCCCATACTGGTGCTGTTGGCACTGCCCTCGTTGGTCTGCACACCATCGCTCTCCTTACTCGTGAAATCAACCGGAAGCCGCTGTTCAACGCAGACACGTCGCTGACGGATTCGGCAACTACCGATAGGACCTCCCTTGAACACGTGCAGCGCGAACACGTTATCGAACCGATACGCAACGCCTTCGTGGTACTGAGCAGCATTTACCGACGGATTCGTGCTCTTCCAGACTGCCAACGTGGGGGCGCCAAAGAGAGTCCAATTGGTTATAGCTCTCAAGTATCTTGCCAAGCGATGCCCGATCCAGCTCGATACCCCCATCCATCAAGTCCAGCAACCAGCACTTCTCTCGTTCGTGAGCCTTGACAACACACATGTCGAGGGACACCATATCCGTATTTTCTGGAAGATGCTGCACGATGAAGGCCCGCAAGTCTTCGACGCGACGAAATAGAGGAACCACCTCCTGTTGTATCTCCGAAGACGCCAACATCCGTCGAAAGCGCAAATGCGAGTACGCATTGCGTTCGTGCATTTACTTACTGCCCATCGTAACCGTTGTTATGCTCGCCATGGATCCGTTCGTGCGCCGACAGTTTCGTTCATCCGCGGACAGTCCTCGCGACCATGGGTTGCGATACACTCATCTCCTGATATCACCTATAGATTATTCTTCCCTATCTACTGCTCTCCATCACCTGTTGACATACCCACGCTAAACTTTTCAATACAACTTTAGATGCGCGACCCATGTTCGCCACTTTTGAAAGCCTCTTTGCTCGTGATAGCTGAGTCTGACACCCAGCACAGATCACCATCGGAGGTATTGTAGCGAGCAATTGCGTTCCCAGAAAAGCTAAAAGGTTGGGCGCTGAGGATGGACTTGCGGTTACAACCGCTGTTTGTCTCGCATTCTACACCGAACCCCGTCGCTCCTTCATGTCAGTCGTTCAGCACAACGCGCGTGGTAGCCCCGAGGAAGCCATCGGCAGCGTTATCGTAATAACCACTTCATGTTTGGTGTCCAGGGTACCCGTTCCTGTTTATCGGAGTATGCCTAGTTATCTAACAACAATCTCACAAGTGTTCAGGGACCTAGCCAAATAAAACGTTTAGCGCCAATTAAATCTCCCGACGCTCCAACTTTTGTTTTATGGGATGATGTTCTCTATCAGCAGCCGCAAAAAGTTTTGATAGTTCCATCTGCTGCGCTCCGCTGGATATATTCGGGTATACAGTATGTTCAGTCACCAGCACTTGCAAGACGGATCTAGCACCACAACGTACGTTTCCAGCGCATCGTTGAATTTGAACCGTTGGCCGTCGAAGCCCTTAGAAGGTTCTGGGCGATCTGCAGACGCCAACATCATACCAAATAGCAATTATACACGCACGCCTTGTGTCCGTTGTAGTACTGACCATTATTCCGCTTGATATACAGACAATCCGCTCGAATAGTACTGATCATTATTCCGCTTGATTTACAGACAATCCGCTCGAGCATGGGTTGAGATACGCTCATCTCCTGGTGTCATCCACAGATACTGCTTCACTATCTACTGCTGTCGCTCACATGTTAATCTACCCACGCTAGGCTTTTCAATGCACCACTAACATCCACGCTTATATTCACGTAAACAATTTTTGAAATCCTCTGCGCTTCTTATAGCTGAGGCTGACAACCGGCCCAGGCTCTACATCGGAGCTATCGTATCGAGCAATGGCACCCCTGAAAAAAAATCTAAAAGGTTTGGCGCTACCTGAGGATGGACATACAGTTATACCCATTGCTTGGCTCGCATTCCACACCGAATACCCTCGCTCCTTCCTGTTCAGCACAATGCGTGTGTGGAAGTC
This sequence comes from Phytophthora pluvialis, assembly GCA_001314425.1. Lineage (NCBI taxonomy): Eukaryota > Oomycota > Peronosporomycetes > Peronosporales > Peronosporaceae > Phytophthora > Phytophthora pluvialis. Next base: position 13,621 of record LGTU01000683.1, on the reverse strand, counting down.
CCGAGGACACCCTCAGCAGCGCTACCATAATACCCACTTGATAGTTGCTGTCCGGGGTCCCCGTCCTGTTGATCATAGAATGCCTAGTTATCTAACAACATTTTCATATCTAGTTCGAGGGACCTAAACGAATCAAGCGTTTAACGCCAATTTAATCGCGCCGACGCTTCAACTATCATTCATGGAATTATCCCCCCCCCCTGCAGCTGCAAGTCCAGCCTGCCTGGCTCAAATGGAGTTCGAATGCATCTCGAAAGACATGTTTCCAGTGACTCTGGCGAAACTGCTAAATGAGATAACCAGTCACGTGTTTGTTTTTATTTTTTGAGATGCAAACAGCAAGTCACTAGCAATGCAAATAATATGAAGTTACAACGCGCTTTGCTGTGCAGCCATACTCACGATGCATCCGCCGACCGCGTCGTTATCAGCGGTGACTCGAAACACAACGCCTTGCCGTTGTCCTTGCACGGTTTCTTTGAAGCTCCCATGCTGTTGTCGCCCTTGCTTGGTACGCGCCTTGCCGATTTATTCGCTACTGGTGTCACGGTTGTAGGCTCTCCTTCCTCGAGCTGCAGCGAAGTGCCTTCCGTGCATGCGCGATCGTCTTGGGACGGAGTGGTGGGGGTGTCGTCACTACTCGGAACACGCCCAATTCCGGTGGCAAGGCTTTTCAGTGGTTGAGCTTCACACGTACACGTGTCCACCGCTGAGAGTGAAAGCAGATCTGCACGAAGCCGGTCTCGAATCTGAATACTTCCGGTAGAATTTCTATACATGAGTCGTAGGGAGTGAACCTTTTAAAACCGGTAGCTGAAGCCACGGCGAAACTCGACGTGGTTCAACTCGGACTTACAGTTCTTCTAAATCGTCAACTGAAAGATGAACTTGCTACGCCGATCCACGTCCAGAGTTGCAAGCGTCTCCAACAGTGTTTCGTACTGAGATTCCAGGTCGCGGTCGATCGACTCCACCCGATAGAACTTTTCAAATTCCTCAATACGGAGGACACACATCTCGAGGATAATGTTCTTCGTCGTAGCAGGCGCAGTGCCGGCAATCAAAGCGCGACTTGAGTCCACATCTCGAACGTGTGGGCGCGCCTCTTCCTCGTCTTGCGCTTCATTCTCAGCTTGCAGGAGCTCCAATTTTGTCGGCATCGATGCAACTTCGCGAATGACCTCCTTCGCAGCGCTCGGATTGTTCACTCAGTCACGGCGATGGAGTTTAGACTGGAAGGGTTGTCCAATAGTCGTCGTACGCTGCTTGCATTCACCCCTCTTTTCGTTCTGTCCGCGGATATACAAACGCCAAGCTTCCAACATTTTTCCCATGGAATGCCTCCTCAACGGCTACGTAGATGCGTACTTTCATGCTCGGTCGTTAGCTCACCGCTTCCCCAACGGCTACGTAGATGCGTACTCTCGTTCTCGTTAGTTCTTCCGTCGGACAAATGCGTCCGTAATGACATCCCTAATCGGAAATGAGCACATACTGATCAGCGAAGAAGGGGTCTCCGAAGCTTCATTTCGAAAACAAGCCCAACTTAGCAACCTGGAGACAACATCGCGGGCATGGTCACAACCAACCAGACCACCAATCTCTCGCTACGATCGGTGCCGATTCACAGGGGCAGTGTCGTAGTGACGGTACGTACGGTAGCCACTACTGCAGCTACACCTGCTGCTGCAGCGACGGCTTTCCAACGCTCTTAGGTACGTCTATTTGAAGCAATCCGCTTCCTCTCTCGATGTCATCACGAAGCTTTTCCAGCAGCTCGACCAGTTCCACAAGCAGCCCCACCAGCGAGTGCTGAAACCGTGACTAATAACCTGCCAGTGGTCGGAGGCACTACGAATTCGTCGAACCCCAATCATGGCCAAGCAGCGTCTGTCTCGTAACCAGCAACATCTTCTCAATATCTCAATCATTCCCAGTGACCTAAAAATGATCCGGCTACCGCTACGAATGTGAGTGTGATGGCCGTCGCTGTATCGCCGACAATGGCACGCGCTTGACCAGTGGTTGTATCAATGCTGGAATGGATATCGTGTGTGACAACACAAACTGCTCCGTGGGTGCTGGTTGTGGCAACCGATTCCAGCCGCGCTACAGCCTCGACATCATCGCAACACGTGTCGACCTCGGCGTCGCATGCAGTACGACAATTCCAAAAGGAGCCTTCATCATTGAATATGTTTGTCAAATGCTGCTAACGGAAGACGCCTTAATGCGTCAGGACCTCCGCTACTTGGTCGCGCTGAAAGCTTAAGCTCTTTGAAACAGCCTGACCGACCTGTTCATCGATGCGGCAACGTACGGCAACGAAAGCCGGTTCATCAATCATTCGTGCTGCCCAAACTGCGCACTTTACGAGTGGCAGTGGACAAACTCGGTTCGCCTAGGCATCTTCGCTACAGCTGACATCCCGCCACTACAGGAGCTAACATCTTGCTACCGGGAGCGTAACCTGACACTGTTCACACGTCAGTGTGTCCGAGGCAACTGTGTTTCAAACAATGCTTAACAAGTTTACCTTCTCGTAGCTTTTCATTTCAAACTCTAATGAACGTACGTTTGTCTGTGAGCTTGTTCTGCGTCATTCGAACTACAACATTGGGATCTATTTTATGCAAAGCGAGCAACAGTCAATATCGGGCTGCTCATGCGTCGGTGTAGCAGATAAAGAATCTCTTACGCAACGAGATGGCTGAGATCAGGACTGGGTCGCCACGATGGCGATGCTGACTTGCTATCCAATCTCACCTGTCATACGCGTGGCGGGCCGTGGGACTCACGCTGGCAGCGCCATCGTAGGCAGAGCTGACCGCACTTGCCTCTCTGGAAGCCACCGCCAGCGCCAGGCTTCCTCGCCATCCTGCAATCCAGGCCATCGTAAACCATGCAGACCGCGCTTGCCACTCAGGTAGCCACCGGCAGCACCCAGCTTCCTCGCCATCCTGTAACACAAGCCACCATGCGCTTGTCACTCTGGTAGCCACCGCCAGCGCTGGGCTTGCTAGATGTCCTGCAATCCAGGCCATTGCACGCCACGCCGGCCGCGATTATCGCTCTGGTAACCATCGCCAATACAAGCGATCGTACGCAGCCATGCAACCATAAAGCGTTCGCGTGTACACCACGCAATATATGTGGCGTACCTTAGAAATGAAGTATGCGCACCTTAGAAACAGGGAGATTTGTACCACATATGTGCCAGTTGAATCTGCGGCGAGCAAGTTGAAGCTGGGGAGAAGGCATAGTCAAGTCAAGTGGCCCCCAAGGGTCGGTCAAGCACTTCCAGGCACCATATTTAGTGTTTCACCCCCATTGACCAAAAGTGGCTCTGGTTACTTGTATAAGCCGACCCATGGATACTTCGGCGACTCTTCACGCCAAGCCATAGTACCGTGACTACTGCTGTTATGTAAATTTCTAAAACCACCCAATACATCGGCCTTTCAAGATGAATACTTATACCGGTAGAGTACCGTGGTTTGCTGAAAAAGTAGGACGAAGTATATGGCTTCACTTGAGGACTTCTTCGAGTAACCTCGAAAACAATTTGGTCACATTCACAAATTTGAAGGGTGTCCCATGGGAGTCTTCCTCACGGCCGGCAATACAAAAACCAATATTTTGAAACCACAGCTACCTGCAAATACCTTAAAAACATGTGTAGCCACTCCCGATTTTCGCAAATATGAATTAAAACACCGATTTTTTGGGATTTTGGAAGTTAGAAACTCCTCCGAGCCCCTTAGCTTTCAGCCCTTAAAGCTGAAAGAATACGTTTGGCGCGCTTTTGGCGGTGTGTTGCGCGAATGACCAGCGGCGCGCGATATGCAGCATATTACGCTCGGTTGCACGCCCTTTCATGAGCCGCCTGCGGATTGGCTAATGCATGTCAACATCTGGCTAACTTCAGCCATGAATTATAACCCCTTTTTAACGATGATGACTTAAATCGACTCAATAAGCCGCCTCAGCAAAAAAATTGACGTCCCTACTGTGCCTACGGTGCTGCTGCTGCCGACCACACTCAGCACCACCTCCGCCATAACCTCGCAGATACTGGAGCCTACCGTGGTATTGTAGTGGGGGGAAACAGGGGTGTTGACACGCCTGTTGAGACCTGGAGCATGAATGCTCTGATAAGGCCGTGAATAACGGCCGAAAAGCACCACCGCCGGCATCAACGCCGTCCCGACCGTGCTGCTCCTGCCGACCACACTCAGCACCACCTCCGCCATAACCTCGCAGATACTGGAGCCTACCGTGGTATTGTAGTGGGGGGAAACAGGGGTGTTGACACGCCTGTTGAGACCTGGAGCATGAATGCTCTGATAAGGCCGTGAATAACGGCCGAAAAGCACCACCGCCGGCATCAACGCCGTCCCGACCGTGCTGCTCCTGCCGACCACACTCAGCACCACCTCCGCCATAACCTCGCAGATACTGGAGCCTACCGTGGTATTGTAGTGGGGGGAAACAGGGGTGTTGACACGCCTGTTGAGACCTGTAGCATGAATGTTTTGAAAGGCCGTGAATAAAAGCTGGAAAGCACCACCGCCAGTGTCAACGCCGTCCCGACCGTGCTGCTACTGCCGGTCACGTCCAGCACAACTAACCATCATCATTACGAAGGAGGGGCCGGGGTCTAGCATGTACTAGTGAAGGAAAGAAATGTGTATACCCTGCCACGCCTGTTAGAAATCTGGAACACGAATTGCATGATATTTATGAGCAAAGTCGCTAACGCGGCTCAAAATTGAATCTATGCCCCCGACAGAACCCGTTATAAGCATGTAATGTACCGGGCGTAGTCGGGTGGTGCCCAATTACCATAGTGAGAGTCATTACTGTGCGGAATGGTTTGTGGCGAGACGAAAGTTAGATTGGAACTGCCCGAACTGATTATAGGGTTTAACTACATATGTTACTACGAATCCGAATGGTTGTGTATTTGTAAAAATGGTCACTATCGCTTGGTGTACCAGTAAGCATCGTGAAGCTTTCCCGACCATGAAACCTGAACAGAAATCGTTTGGCAAAGCCTCCAGACATTGCAGAATGCACGCTTGCAACTATCGCGGTGTCGCCAGCATAACTTGTTCATAGCAACGACGTGACGTAATCTTGGGGCATTCGTGACGAAGCTTTCGAGATCGTTGCCGGTGGACGGCTCAAACACGAGGTTGTTTGCAAATAAAACGGTGCCCGATCGCAGAGCTGACATTGTTGTCTTGCTCAAGTGTCGAATGTCATCTTCGTAGATAGAGATCTTGGTCAGCCTGACGTGTGTTGATGTACTCCTTGCAATAAGAGACCTCGATAGCAGCGCAAGCTGATCCTGAATCTCGACTCCAATGGACAGGCCAACCTGCGTCTCAAGAGCCACTTGAACAATAACATTGCCAATGCCAGATCCAATGTCGAGAAAAATGTATCTCGCCTTCAAGTGGGGTAGCGCAGAGAGTATGGCGGAGACACCAACGATTGAAACCTTTCTCGTGTGTAAGTCAGGCAAACTCTGACTGGGATGTAGCTGCTGCCTCGGTACCGATTCAAACAGCTCAGCCACGACTCGGTGAGACTAGCTAATCCTGCCACTCGTCGGCGTGCTGACCTGAATACTGTTCTGTGCTCGTGTATCGTTGAGATCCGCGAAATACCGCCTCGGAAATTGATCGAGGTTTGTCCCATGCTGTTTCTGCAATGTTTTCAGACGGGTCATTAGCTGTGTATGAGTTTTCCCTGTCGACGCCATCGCTTTCCAGAGCCGTCTCCAATTTATTTTGTGGTCCTCGTCTACCTAGCGCTTTGCTAGGCAACACAGCATTCGGTCTTCTGCATCCGAAAAATCTGCCATTGCCGTTGCACACTGCCAAAACAAAACTGAACTATACGAAACACAGTACATTTGGTCCACACAGCATGCACAACTAATTAAGGGTTGAAGTTGGCCAGATGTTGACATGCATTAGCCAATCCGCAGGCGACTCATGAAAGGGCGTGCAACCGAGCGCAATATGCTGCATATCGCGCGCCGCTGGTCTTTCGCGCAACATACAGCCAAAAGCGGGTCAAACGTATCTTTCACCTGCGGGTTCGCTCCGAGAGAGATAAGCCAATCCGAGCCGCACACAACTTGATTCCGTCAACCAGAGCTTAGCAAACTTGATTCCACCAATCATCACTGGCCAATCTCACTTCAACTTGCGGGCCGGTCGTCTGGCACCACGCAGAACCGAATGCAAATTCACAGCTCATTTCACAATTTGCCAAGTTAAGCTCAAGCTGTACCGCTCTCACTCTCGCTCTCCTATCATGGTCGACTTCAAGGCTTCGTCTCCATACTCGTGGTTGCACATCGTGCTCGCTGTTGGTCGCCGTCTCGCTGCTGGACGGTATGCTCGCTGTTGGTCACCCCCTCGCTGCTGAGCTCCGTACCCGCTCCCGGTCTGGACGGCATGCTCGCTGTTGTGTTCGCTGCTGAAGTCCATGCCCGCCTCCGGTCTAGTCGCCGTGCTCGCTGTTGGTCGCCATGTTTGCGGCTGGACGGCGTGCTCGCTGTTGGTCAGCACCTCGCTGCTGAGCTCCATGCCCGCCACTGATCTTCATGCTCGCCACCGGTCTAGTCGTCGTGCTCGCGGTTGGTCACCACCTCGCTGCTGTGCTCCATTCCCGCCACTCGACTGGTCGTCGTGCTTGATATTGAGCTCTACCTCGATGCTGAAATCCATGGTCGCCACTGATCTGGTCATCGTACTTGCGGCTGGTCGCCATGCTCGCGGTTGACCGCATGCTAGCAGTTGGGCGTCACCCTAAAGGAGGATGAAGATGCTACGCTGCCTATTGACAGCTAAATTCAGTGTTGCGTTGGAAGAATCAGCCTCAACATCAGTCAACATGTGTCAGAGGACCTCGCCGCACACCACCAACAATTACTAGCCGAACGTGCGCGGAGAGGAGATGCTACCAGAGCGTGTTTTTATGCTACGACTGCAGAACAGATCCCTTCACTGCGTCGGCTTGAGTAAACTAGGACCGATAACCAGTGCGCCACACAAAGGAAGTGGCAAGCGAGGCTGGAGCTCCCACGTACTGAAGGTAGGTCGCCGACGGGGTGTCAGTTATAACACTGTTCTTATTTTCATGTTATAATAAAAACATACCGTTGCACTTCTTATCATCGAGCATTGCACGCTTGACCTGCATCTCCTTATACACCACGGGGGCCTTGAAACGGAAGGCAGCCTGCTTTTGGCTCCTTTTCTCCGTCAGGAGGTGGTGCAGACTTTGATGGATGCAACAACATGGTAATTACGGCAATGGCGCCGGCGGTGGCGTTTTCCAGCCTTTGGTTACGACTGACTACGTACCACGTACTACATATCACGTACACCATACCCTGTATCACGTACACCGTATCACGTACGCCGTACACGTAGTACTACCACACCGGCATGGCGAGGCCCGGTTGATGTCGCTCATGTAATTTACGTGCAGGTCGAAACGTTGTGATATTATGGCTGGGCTTACCGCGCCGCTTGCGGTTGTACGTCTTTGTTGAGTCAGCTGAGGGTCCCCCGGCAACTTGCATAATATATGATTCGTGCGTTGGTGAGGTTGCACGCGAGCTGGTACAACATTTATTCTTGCCTGTTGAGGACAGGTCTCAATAGACGTGTCAAGGCCCATGTTTCGCCCCACTGCTAGGCCACGCTAGGCTCCGGCAGCACACGCCGAGTTTCTTGTAGCCCTCAACACGCTCGTCGTCAAAGGAGCCACACATGCTGCTCTTGGACCCATCCAGGAACGACTGGTCCTGTCCAATGTAGACCCAGAACACGACGCCAGCCAGCACCAGCACGGCAGCAATGTACAACAAGATGTTGCCAATGTCACCGTGCAAAGCGGGGCATCTGCGACGTTATGGAGGTGGTAGTGTCGGCCGTAACCAGCAGCACCTGCACGGTAGGAACGGCGTTGTCGCCGTCAGTGGTGCTTTCTAGCCTTTATTCACGACCTTTTCATGGAATTCATGCTCCAGGTCTCAACTGGCTTGTCAAGACCCTTGTTTCGCCCCACTACAAGGCGATGCTAGGCTCCAGTATCTGCGACGTTATGGTGGAGGTGGTGCCGGGTGTGGTTGGCAGTGGCAGCACGGTAAAAACGGCGATGACGCTGGCGCTTGGGTTTTCTGGCCTTTATTCACGACCTTTTCATAACATTCATGCTACAGGTCTCAACAGAGGCATCATACTTCTCATGCTTCATATTTTGCGAGACGCCGGCTGTTGATTGATCCCCTCGCTGATCTTGGTCTGGATAAGGGGGAGATTTTAGGGAGTAGCGACCTTTTCCTGATATAATCGGCACTAGTGAAGCTGCTAAAAGCAAAGGCGGCTCGGCCGCCGGGTAGTTGGCAATCGCATTTGGCTCGCAGAACGTCAACACAATGTACTTCCCGCGGTGGGTAATACTGCTGTTCGCCTTGGTCCAGGCGTCCAAGAAAAATGTTGAAGCTGGTCAGGTACTCGATCCTAACACGCAGCTTCTCCTTACAGGACCTGAAATTACGACGCACTCGCACGGGGAAAACGATACTTCAGATCGATCTGTCCTCGTAAATACACTTGTTCATATGTAGCGACTGCATTGGTGCTGGCGATGATCGAGCAGCTGGTCACACATCAATTGATGACCTTAGCGATCTTGACCATTTATTCGAGGCCTTGAAGAAGACCATTTATATAGCCATTCGTATACGTGGGAGGGTTTACAAATGGCTATATAAACGGTCTTCTTCAGACGCTTCGCCAGCTTCATATCTTACGAGCGTGTTGGTGGCTAGATGATATCGCCATTCGTGAATCACCGGTGAGGCAGCAGGTGAAAGAAGCGGTGATGGTAGATCGAAGGCCTAACAAGAAGGCCTTCCGGGTGCCTTCTCCTCGTAACAAGCGGTCACCATCCGGAAGAAGCATGTACGCAGAAGCCTCAAATCAAGAAGAGGTAATCCCCCGAAGGTATAATGAATATCCATGATCTCAACAATGGTAACTTTTCTGCAGGCGCTGAAGTTCTTCAGCTGCAACAAAGCTGTAGAGTTCGACGTCTTGTATCCCATTTTCGTACCTCCTCGTGGTCGGGTACGTTGCTGTGCACGTTTATTTATACAACTACAACGGTGTTGATATGCTCGTGATAATACGGTCTCGCAGAAATTCGAGCGTAGTCACGGTTCTTCAAGTGATGTCGACCTGTTCATCACAGAGTTACCTATAAAGGAAATCCACGATCTTCACAAAGACATTACCTGTCGCGGCAAAGAAGAAAGCGCGCATAACTACCGTTGAACCTCGAGCATGGGACTCTCGTAGGTGAGGAAAGCAGTCGTTATGCGCATCATTGTACTGACCCTTGCTAACCATGTTGCTCTTCTTATTACAGATCACAAGGCCACTTATCCAGACGAGATTGAAAGCTCTCAATGATTTGCTTTTCAAGAAACGCCAATATCTGGATGAGCACATTGAACGCTATCACCAGATGTGTTTCGACGAAAAGGCGAGGGCTGAAATCATCAAGAAACACGGTCAAGAAGGGCGCGCCGAGGAAGCTCGCTACAACTACTTGCAGAATTGTTCTATAGTTACGGATATAATCGACATGCTGGCTCATGCGAGTGATCACCCGGCCGTTTCGCAGCCATGCTGCTCTGAAAAATGCGGCGTTTATCGGTCTCCAGAATGGCAGGAGATGCATCCAATTGATGCCACCTATCAGCAACCATTTTCGATGTATGTACCCGCTGCAGGACTGTCCTTGGTTGACTATCGCCGTTTGTTATAAGAGCCGTGGCGCATGTATACTGTAAATCGACTCAGTTGGCGTGAATATATGTATCTCTCGAGATTGCTATTACTTTGGATTGTGCATCTCGATTCACTGCTGTGTTTAAACCTACGTTCGCTCTCTAGCATTAGCAGTTCATTTTCTTGCTAGGGCGCTTTATCACAAACGTCTCGAGGACGCTATGGCATCTCCATTGGACCGGTCAGCTACATATCGAGACGTCCAGGCGGGGATTCATTGCTCCTGGATCGTTTAGACCTAGACTGGCTGAAGCCCTGCACGTCCAAAATGGGATGAGCCTTGTCTGAGCTGTGACCAACACGAGGAGTTAGTCCAGAGCAACTTGTGGGGGCCAACTATTGCCGAGTCCATGGCCATTGAGTACTGCAGGTTAGAAGAAAAAGTTGGAGGTCTCATTGAGAGTTTATCGATGTAGTTTTTAGGGCTACCCGCGGTGAAGGAAAGGACGTAAAGGATCACGAGCATCGCGGATCGCGAGATGTCCTGCGCGCAGCGTATCAACACTCGACAAGGCACGTTGAAAAGCTGGACAATGTTCTCATCGGGCTTGTCGGCCAGCTTGGCATTGGAATACTTGAAACCGTCATTCTCGAAGCCATTATTCAGCTTGCGCATCGGATTCACGATGTCGGAGCTCGACGATTTGCTTGCATTGCGCCTGGTACTCTCATGATCTCCTTCGGGTACGAGACCTGCTGCGCGCCACTGTACACCGCACCGTCGTCCACGAAGCCCAGCGACGCGTAGAAACGGTAGCGCTTGTGGAACACCGCGAAGCTGGCAGCGAATCCATCGTCGATGATAAACTGTTATATCTTGTGCAGCCAAGACTCAGGGATCGCGACGTCCTCCTCGTCCACGAAGAGCAGCAAGGTCAAGCTGTAAGCGCTTGCTGGCCAACAGGCCCAGGTTCTCAGCATACTCGTCGCAGTCGTCGTCGTCATCCGGTGGCGGTACATTCATTGACCCGAGCACAGAGTTGCGTTGGCACTTCTCGCGCGAGCGGCTGCCGATGAGCAGCCCGTCCACTTTATTAGACTGAATGAAAGCGTATATGGTCTCAAGTGCCTTTATTACTCTTTACAAACCCCTACCTATTGCTATCTAACAGACGTGCTCAGACTGAAGCAAAAGGAGGAATGAGGGGCTCGTCCTCAACTTCGTACCTCTTTGCTTCCCTTCCTCATCGCACCAATATTTGCCTCGGTCAGAGAGGCGGCAGGAGCCAATAGAGATTGGCTCCTCTACCAATCATGTGGTCGGAGTACCGTAGACTACATAGACGCTTCATATAGCATAATGTATTCCATATAACATTATTATTCTGTCTACCACAGTACTGGTCCAGCCCATCCTTGGATCGTCTGTCGGTCTCTACCGAACAGACGCATCCCTTGGTACTGGCCTCCAGTGCTGGGCTTATCACCCCCACTAAGTGTCGTCCGTAGTCTTAAGGTCTTTGACCCCAATCAATTCTCTTAACTTAATGAAGGCAAGGCTTTTGTCAGTATGTCGGTTGCCATATCATTTGTCGAGCAGTACTGGATTTCCAATCGCCCTTCCTCCACGAGGTCTCGTGTAAATAGGAATCTTATTTCAATATGATTCGTAGCTTTGTGGCTCCCAGGATTCTTTACCGTACTGATGGCTACCTTACTGTGACACCATACCTGTACTGGTTTATCTTGGGGAAATCCCATTTCTCTTAATAGGTACCAAAGACATTCGCTGTCCTTTGCTCCTTCACTCAGTGCAATGAGCTCTGTTTCAGCAGTAGAAAGTGATACTGATCCTTGTTTGCTGCTACACCACGACATACTGCTGTCAGCCATGGAGATGACATACCCTGTAACTGATTTATGTTATTTGGGTTGACACGCGAAGCTTGCGTCTGTGCACACTTCATACGTCACCGTTCTCGATTTTCCATCAGAAGTAGACCGTACGTTGGCATCCCTTTCAAGTATTTTAGGACTCTCCTGGCTGCCTGCCAGTGCGTTTCGTTGTAGCACGACAAAAACTTACTCAGTTCTCTTACTGCATTAGTAATGTCTGGCCTTGTTCCTCTGACCAGATACTGTAGCGACCCGACAAACCCTCTTAAGTCAAACTTTTGGGCTGCTGTTTGCTCAGCTGACAATTCTGTTTCAGCTTCGAGCTCCACGCTTTTGAGTTGTGGGGTCGATACTGGCACACTCTTTTCCGTGTTGAACTTTTTTAACAGTTCGTTAATGTAATTGTGTTGTGATATTGTCATGATCTTTTGTTCACGATTCCGACGGACCTCCATCTTTAGTATGTAGTGGATGTCGCCCAGGTCTTTCATCTTAAATCTTGCAGAGAGATCTGTTTTTAGCTGGTTGATCAGCCTCATGTCACGAGACATGATTGTCAGGTCATCCACATAGACGACTACAATTATCCAATCCTCTCCCACTTTTTGGACGTTGATGCAGTATTCTTTATTGCATCGGACAAAACCCAACTCTGTGAAGAATCTGTGGAGGACCTTGTACCAGATCTTTGGAGCTTGCTTAAGTCCATATATGCTCTTCTTGAGCTCACACACTAGTCCTTCATGGCCCGCTAATTTGTACCCAGGAGGTTGGTGCATGTACACCTTCTGTTCACCATCCATAAACCCATTTAAAAAGGCTGTGTGAACATCCATCTGATGAATGTGGCAATCCAAAATGGTTCCAATTGCCAGCACCAGACGAAGTGACTCAAACCGAGCAACAGGTGCATATACTTCGTCACTGTTTACTCCATACTCTCGGTGGTTCCCTTGGGCGACTAGACGCGCTTTGAACCGCTCTATGGTACCATCTGCGTTGTACTTCACCGCAAGTACCCAATGGCATGGGAGTGCTTTATGACGAGGTGGTAGCTGTGAGAGCTTCCACGTCCCATTCTCCAGTAAGGACTGACACTCTGTATCTAACGCCTGCCGCCACTGCTTCTTATGTGGCCCGCTTAGTGCATCTCTCAGACATTTTGGAACTGAGATCCTGTTGACAATGTTATCGACGGCAATCGTTTTGTCTATATGCGTTTGAAAACACGTATAGTCGCTGTATCGTGCCGGTCTTTTATGGGTGCGCTGGGGCCTATAGGGAGCAGTGACACTACCTGATTTAGTCTTTTGAGATTTGGTCTTAGCTCCGACTGCTACAGGCATGGGCCTTTTCCTGCGTTTGACTCCCACTATCTCCGGCAACACCTGTCCATTGTTAGGTGTTTATGGTATTGCCACTTCATTGTTTTGGCATTTACCCAGCGAGCTAATCTCATTGAGCTCATCAGCTGTTAGCTTGGTAGGCTCTGTCCCGAATGATATCGTTATTATATTCGCACAATTTGCTGTGTCGAACGAAACCGACCTGGCTGCAAAGTGCTTGTTATTATAAACGTCCAATAGATGGAAACCTTTTGTATCTTCAGAGATTCCGAGGAACCTGCATTTTACTGCTCGTGCTGACAGCTTTTTGTCTTTCCTAACAGCCTCTGGTAAGTATGCAAAGCACACGCAGCCCCAGACCTGTAAGGTCTTTACATCAGGACTGACACCCTTTACCAATTCGTATGGTGTCTTGTTCTTTAGCCTGCTCATAGGCGTGCAATTTTTATTTTATTTTTTTAGCTTTACACATGCGTCATGTATTTCAGTGCCTCAGGCCACCATTTAGCCGGCAAGTTGGCATCACGCAGTGCACATCTTACTTTCCCCATCTTA
>LGTU01000682.1:0-23838 GCA_001314425.1 Phytophthora pluvialis | reverse complement strand
CGTTACTACGGGATCTCATCCATGGACAAGAATATCCTGAACTGGATCAAGGATAATTATCCCCACGAAGAACACGATGACGAATGAACAAAGCTCTAGTAGCAATTGCTAGTTGAAGTTTTGTGGCGTGTCAAACTAGGTGAAGTTGCGATATTTTTATTTTAATAAAAGCGATTTCGGGACTCACTACAACCGGTTCGAGCTCGTACTGCACCATCGAGCCGACGCTGGTGCTGCCCAGGAAATTGCGTCCATCACAGCCGGCTTTTTGGCCCGACTCGGACACACGGAAGCCTACGCTTTCGGTTCTAACCAATTTTGATTGGATCTGGGATATCTCACTCGGCTCCGAGATTTCAAAATGGTCGTTCATCAAATATCTACAATTCGATCCGTTAGTACTCGTTACCACCAGTACTAGGTCATGGAAGCGCTAAAAATGGCTGTCTATCGCAGATAACTGTTGGTATTGCTAAGGATTACCAGGAATGGATTGGTTTTGCGGAGCTCACAAGACGAAATGACGCCGTCTGTGACGGCAGTAGCATTATTTTCGCACTCATTCACCATGCTCCAGCAAGCGCGACAACCCGCCACGATCGTTTGCTGCAGCAGTCTGAATCAGCCCCCCCCCCCACGTTACTCTGTCGACAGAAAATTGCTGAGCGACCATCCTGATACTATCTCTCTTTTTTTTTTGGCGCTATTACGTAGTATAATGCAGAGGCGACTCCACACCCAGTTTCAGCGAGAGTTGGTTGAGGAGGAGAGGTTTGGCAAATGAACGCAGAGATGTTCCATGTAGCAGCTTCGAGAGCTCGAACTACCACACAGGTGAACATCACCAAAACACTCGCCACGTTAGAGAAAGAAAAGGTAAAAGGAATGAATTCCGAGTATGAGCTAGCTCCCCATGCTCTCGTGGACGAGGTCTCGGAGCTCGAATCCGGTCCACGTCGGCGACACCACAACGGTTTGCACCACGTTTTGATTCTCATCGAAGAAAATCAAGTGAGGCGGCTGCGCAAACTCCTTCACCTGCGGCGGCATGAAAGCATGACATTCTCCCTCAATTGCGTTGCTACTTGATTGGAACACTTACCTCGAAGCCATGCAGTTCGTGCTGCTGGATCTCGTCTGCGAACTCCTGGAGGTGCGGGAATGTCGCGAGCTGGCACGGAATGTGGAACGGAGCCCGAAGCTCGCCTCGGACCGCGGACTGCTCGCTCTAATTGCATTTTGCGTCAGTTGTCTATCGCATCGCCAAGTTGAAGTGCGTACGTACAGTTGGTTGGGGCAGCAATTGTTTGAGCAGGTTTTGCTCTTGCGTTGAGAGCGGCGCAGGCTCCAGTTGCATCCGGATCGGCGCGGAGCAGGTTGCCGTCGACGTGGTGAAGCTGCGCTGCGATTCGGCTGGCCAGAAGACGGCTGCAGTGAGCAGCACGAGCAGCAGCAGGGGATCACCTGGTCGGCGTCCCATTGTCGGACAAGATGGCTACAATTGGGATCGCCCCACGCGAATTGGACCACGAATTGATCGCTACTGTACACGCCAAATGAATTTTCGTTCACAGACATTAATGTAGACGAGGTATGTATTCATACAGTGCGTAATCACAACACTACACTATTGCCCTTGAAGAACCCTAACATATTCATTCCCACAATGCAGCGCGTAGGTACACAATCGCCGTCCCCGAGCCCTAGTAGTCAGACGCCCTCCGTACCGTATCTCTCGTCCCATTTCCGATTTCACGTTGCGCTCTCTCTTCCTCTCTCTGTCTATAATATCCGCGCAATAAGTCGGCCCGCGTCGCCCAGGAAGAGCCCGTCGCCCGCCCACCCGCACGCAGAGGAAGGACGACGTCCAGCCGCGCCGCCCCCCGCCGCAGCAGCAGCGTGTCCCCGCCCGTGCCCCTGCTCCAGTCCCCGCGCGCCGTCATGTACGACGAGCGGCAGCAGCATCCGCCGCCGCAGCGTCCAGCCGCCGCCGCGTACGGACACATCCGCCGCCCCACGTCGTCGTCGCAGTCCCTGGGCGTCTCGTCCTCTGCCGTGTCGGACGCGGACGTGAACATGCTCCAGGAACGGGACGAGCAGCCGCCGCCCGCAGCGCTGCACACATGTCTGCAGTCCACCACGCGCTGGTTCCAGCTCGTCATGTTCTTCGCCTTCGTGCTGGCGCTCGTGCTGGCCATGGGATCGTCCTACGACAACCTGAGCCCGGGGCTCATCTGGGGGGGCGTGCTCTCGGTCTTCTCCGTCTTCTTCGTCATCCTCTCGTACGCGAGCGTGCCCAGCTACCGGCAGCACCCGAACCCGCTCGTGTTCTGGCGCACCATGGCCGACGCCGTGTTCGTGCTGCAGCTGCTGGCGCAGCAGTTTGTGCGCTGCCTCTTCTTCGACTGCGTGCCGCTCTGCAGCAGCACGAACCTGCAGTGCGGCTGCAGCACGCACAGCGGCGCCAGCTCCACGTGCGGGGTCTTCGCCGGGCTCTTCGAGTTCACGCTGCTGGCGTCCGAGTGCTGGTTCTTCTGCATGACGGCGAACCTGCTCATGAGCCTCACGAACCCGTTCACGGACTTCAAGCGCAACACGCGCATGTTCCACCTGGGCTCGTGGTTTATCCCGTTGGTCCTGGGGCTCCTGCTCATGAACACGGACGACTGGGCGGGCTACTCGGACCTGGGCGTGTGCTGGACGAACGCGCTCAAGAACTTACAGGCCGACCAGATGGCCGACTGCCCCGTGGGGTACGCAGTCACGGACAACTTCACGAGCGACTACAAGGCCGTGAACGCCAACATGATCAGCTGGCTCTTCTTCTACGTCTGGATGGGGCTCTTCATCATCTTCGGCATCGCGGTCTGGGTCTGGGCCTGGAAGCGGCTGAGCGAGGGCATGCCCGAGACCTACGCCGTGCGCGTGCAGAGCATCAACCGCGCCAGGTTCAACGTGTTCGCCGTCACGTTCTACTGGATCATCGTGGTCATCGTGTACATCAAGTTCCTGTCCCGCGACCGCTCCAAGCCCGACAAGTCCAGCGAGCTCTTGAACTTCCTCATTGCTGGAAAAGGATATCTCGATCTGGTCATCTGGTTCGCGCTCAACGACTTCCACGTCGCGCACTTTACGCGCTGTCTGGGAGAAAATACCGGCGAGATCGACGTGGATCTGAACCCGCAGGTGAACGCGGCGCTGCGTCGCGAAGTGCTGTTCTACACGACGTCAGGCATTATCCAGGCTGTGCAGGCTGCGGAGCGTCTCCCGGCGTCGCAGCGTATCCAGCACCTGGCTCTGCTGCCCCAAACGAAGGCTACGAATGTCACGACTGCTGCAGCTTTCACTGCAATTCCTGTGAGCGAGAGCGGGAGTGCCGCGCACCCGTCGGCAGCTTACGCTGCGTACCGCGCACAGCAGTTGAACGATGCGGAACGTGAAGGTACGAACGGTGCAGGTGCTTTCGATGAAAACATGCGCGTGGCCAAGAACTCGCCCCGCACCAAGACTTTCCACGACTACGAACCTCACGCCTTCAAGAAGATTCGAGAGCGGTTCGGCGTGAACAACGAGGCGTACTTGCAGGCCCTTTCGGCCACAGCCAAGGAGCGTCTGAGTGAAGGTGCTAGTGGAGCCTTCATGTTCTACTCGGCTGATGGTTCTCTTATCGTGAAGAGTACGAGCAAGGAGGAGTGCTCCTTCCTGCGCAGCATCGCACAGGACTACGCTGACTATCTGTGCAATAACCCTCGCTCGCTGCTTCTTCGCTTCTACGGCTGCCACTGCCTCGAGTTGTACGGAAAGCAGTTCTCGTTTGTCGTCATGGCTAATCTTTTCGATACGGATCAGGTGATCCACTCGCGTTACGACATCAAGGGATCATGGGTGAACCGTCACGGCGAACTGCCTAAGCGTGGCAAGAAGGTAACGTGCCGTCACTGCAATCGTAAGTACACCTACCAGAACTCGGCCCCGGAGAATGCCAATTGCACGGTTCGCCTTGGTGGCCACGAGCCCAATGTGGTGCTGAAGGACTCCGACCTTACGCAGAAACTGAACCTTGACCGCGATGTGGCACTGGAGCTGTACCAGCAGCTCTGTGCTGATTCGCAGGTATTGTGCTCGTTTGGTATCATGGACTATTCGTTACTTATGGGCATCAACGAAGTGGAGTATGTGGTGGATGAGGGCAGCAGCACGGACGACGAAATTGATGTGACGAGCACGCCTGTCCAGTCTAGTGCACAGGGCACAAAACTGGGACCTGGGAACAACCAAGTGCGATCCTCCGTATACAACCCTTTCACAGAGAATTCGATGATGGATCCGCGCAGTGGTGGCGCTCAGAATCTGGCGAGATCGAAGGGGCCTCCTCCTGTCCAGGCATCGACTTCGAAGGCTCGGCACCATGCAAGCGTGTCGTCGAACGTGGGGTCGTACACTGCTCGTTCGGCGATGGGTGAACCTGTGATGAAGCGAAAAGCATCGAAGCCGCGCGAATTCTCCAAGAGCCGCAATCGGAATGGACGCACCGAAAGCAATACGTCTTCATCTGGACGGCGTCTTCCGCGCTCTGGCATGCGCATGGCCAACACAGTTGTGGGCCCCGCTTACTACCATCTTGGTGTGATTGATATTTTGCAGACGTGGACATTCCAGAAGCGTATGGAGCGCTTCATCAAGATTGCTTTCAAGGGTGTCGACGGTGACGGTCTGTCGGCGATCCCACCGAAGCTGTACCAAGCACGCTTCCAGCTCAAGATGGCGGATATCCTGGGTGTAGAAGACCTTGTGAGCAACGACAACGCCAACCTGGACCTATTTACACAGCAGAACTCGCACATGGATGTGGACACTCAGCAAGTGGACCAGCAATTCAACATTCAGTCCATCCGATCCCTGGCGTCTTCGGAGCTCGTAGCAATTAACCCCATGGACTCGCATTACGCGCACAGCCGCTCGTCTTCAAACTTGCGGCAGCGTAGCACTGAGAACTCGCAGTCTGTCGGCCAAGACACAGAGGAGTACACGGGCATCGATTACCACTTGTAGGCAGAATCGATGCGACGCAGAAGATGAAATGATGACCGTTTTGTGCAGCTGTCCAAGAGGCAGTGAGAGGCTATCGCGAAGTCCAAGGACGGGATACAAATGGCGAAGGCGATCAGAATGCTTGCCTCAGACCTGCGAGTGATGATCGATCCAGCTCTGCAGCAATTTGAAGTGTTGCGCGCTTGGGACCTCCCACGATCTCGATTGCCTACAAAGGTGCAGCAATGTTAGCGCTCCCAACCCGCAAGGGGTGCTTATTCGATAACAACCCAAGAACAAGAGAAACGAGTGCGTGAATGTCTCGATGTGCACACAGAAAATTGTTTGCTTTACAGAATGCTGGTGGGGGCGGCTACGTACCGGTACAAAACAAACAGCAAAACTGTGATACCCCATGCAAATTATTAAAACCTCGTCATGCTCTCACAACACGAGGAAGTAGCTGACTGGGAACTTCGTGATGCACTCGCCGAAATTCACTGCAGCAAAACCCAGATATGTTTGCTTCGTTGCCTATAGTCGTCTGGAAAGTATGTTTGACGCTTACGTTTTGATCGAAACCCAGCACAAATTGATATTCCAAGCTGCTAGCTATCGGCATACTTACTACTAATCGTTAAAAGGCTGGAGGGGGTATCATGACTCTATTCTGCATGTGTCCACGCCTCGTTACCCATAGCAAAGTGTATCTATCAAAGTGATGGTGTATCAATTTTTGTTTGTCTAGAACCACCTTTTGTAGCCACTTCGAACCTCGTACGTGCAGGTCTCTTCGCCCGTCAGATAGTTCTTGCGCTCGTATTTGACGTAGAGCTCGCCCGACGGCAGGTGCTCGTAGTAGATCCCGCCAAAGTCGATCTCGACGCTCTTTCCGTCCGGCTGGTCGGCCTCCTTCCTCATCTCCCTGTTGAAGCAATCCTCCTGCGGCAACACGCCCAGCAACTTGACGGTGCGGCAGCCGCTGACGACGCAGCCAGGCTGGGTGAACGTCTCCAGCCTCACGACGGCCGAGAGTCTGGCGGGCCGCTCGGCCACCTGCATGGTCAGCTGCGCGTCCGTCGACACGTTCACGGGCACCGCCGTGTAGCCATATTTCACGTGGATCACACAGCCCACGGACCCGTTGGCGCAGCGGTCGGCGGCATGCGGATCCAGCACCCACTGGAACGAGGACTCGGAGGGCAAGTGGCGCAGCTGGGAGCCGCTGCAGACGGCGGCCAGCGAGAGCAGGAGCTGAAGCAGGAGGCGCATGGCGGCGGTTGGAATTTTGTGAGATCAGATTTGTATTGAAAAAAGTTAAGTTGTACTTCGAAGTATTATACTCAGGGGTAAGTAGTAATTCGCGTTCGTCAGTACACAACAGTACTATAATACTACTACTGTTACAGTAGTAGCTATTAATAGTAGCTGGCGGAATTTCCATTTTACTGTTATTGTGGTAACCAGTAGTTCACCCTGTCGCTCCGAACTACTGCCAGTATCCAGAACGCCGAGCATTAGTTCAGCAGTACTATAATACCAGAACTGTAGTAGCAGAATATTGAAATCGAGTATCTGTTACTGCTGTAGTTCGTATCATAATACTGACGAACAACTGGCAGTAGTTGGTATATAGTGCCAGTACTACTGACCCCTGATTATACTATATATACGGCGTACTCCTGTAGTTATAGCTTTGAGCACTGTACCGTAAGTTTAATCTCGAAAGTCATCGCAGCATTGGAGGCTTAATTCTAGTTGGCTCTCGCACCGAGCAGTTTGGTCTGCAGCGGCGAGACCTTCAAGTCAGTCATTTTTCGACGTAGGGATTAGCTTCGCACACAAATCCAGGAGCCACGTTGTGAAGCATTTGATCGCCAGCACTGCGCCGCAGCGCTCCTGAGAGAGGGGTCCTCTATAGATAGAGTACAACAGGTTCAGTCTCTGGCTGTGGGCAGCCCTTGTCCGATTGATGCGCGCAAATGCTTAGCCAAAGACCACAAACTTCGCAGATAGTAGTAACTGTTAATGGTGAGGGCTCTGAACAACGTAAGTCTCTAACCCCAGACAAATAGCACGATGCCGATATTATAGAGTCTCACAGTGAAGCCATCCTCTGCCGTTCCATATGATATGTTCGAGATTAGCCAATCAGAACGCGTCTCAAACGTAACGAGCGGGCGTCAAAACACGCAGTCGGGGAAACCCCTCGCCACTTCTCCATCCGCCTTGGTCTCCGCACCTTCGCGTCTCCAGTACTCGTCAGTCAGATCCACAGCTTCCCCACCGTCTCATCTCTCTATACGTGGTTAAAACTCCGCGCACCGCCCCCTACAAGCTCGGCAAATCCAAAATGTCCGGCGTCGAGCAGCCGTTGCTCTCTGTGGCCTCTAGCGGCGGCGCTGCGTCATGTCAGGCGCAACCGACACAACACACGAGGTTCATGGACCGCCGCGGTCGCTTCAAGCAGTCGCTCGGCCGCTTCAAGTGCGTGGAAGTATTTGTTTTTCATACTTTTCTTACGAGGTTTGAGGATTTGACAATAGCTGATCTTTTCATGAAACAGCGTCTACCGGAAAGGTGGCGATTGGCGCAAGATTTACTGGGACGACCCGTTCCACACGGTGATCAACACGCGCACGTCGAGGATCATCTGGGGCGTCTTCGTTGCGGTGAGTGATGCCACTGTTGTCCTCAGGTTACGGAGAATTTACCGTTGGCAGTTGTTTGACTAATCTGCTGGTGCTTGTTGCAGTATTTTTTCATCATTTTGTTCTTCGCAGTCGCGTATCTGGACGTGTCCGTGCGACACCCGACGTGTCATGTGGGGCTTTCGAGCATCATGGAGGCCTACGTCTTCTCGCTCGAGACCATTGTGCGTTTTTTGTTTTAATCTAGTGTGGAGTTGATTGCAATGTGTGTGCTGACGTTGAGAGGGTGTTGGTAGATGACCATTGGTTACGGTGCACCAACGGACGATATTTTCTACGGTGGATGCACGTCCATTGCTACGCTTTTGACGCTTGAGGTGAGTTCACGAGTTGCGGAGTTAATCGTGTTTTCTTGTTAGCTGACGTTTGTGCTGGATATTGCAGTCATTCGCGGGTATCATTTTAGACTCTGTCTGCATTGGCATCTTCTACGCGCGCTTCTCCCGCGCCAACGTACGTACGCGTATTCCTGTTCCTGTACTTGTAGATTTATCACTGTAAACGCTTACCTTTCCTTTTCTTGCCTTAGCAACGGGCGAATACCATCATGTTCTCGAATTCAGCTGTGATTCGCAAGATTCGTGGGCACTACTACTTCATGTTCCAGACGTGTGAGCGGCGAAAGCACCAGCTTGTGGAGGCACACGTTCGTCTGTATGCTGTACGGCATGAGGCAGAGGATGACGCCGATGAACCCAACGACTTCATGTTCCAGTGCCACCAGATGCGCGTCCAGCAGCCTGATGACGATTGCGGCGCGATGCTGCTGATGGTGCTGCCGCAGGTGGTTCTGCACCGAATTGATCAATGGAGTCCGCTATTCCCGCCCGAGTGCCTGCCAAGCGATGGTGGAGATTCAAAGACGTGCGCTAGCTACCCAGACCCGACGCAGCGGCAAGTAGACGTTGACAACGGGAGCCGCGATGGCGGTCTGCCAGGCGCTCCAAAGCTTTACAAAGAGCCCACAAAGATGCAGATTATGAATCACCTCAGCAAGAGCGGACTGGAGGTCATCGTGATTTTGGAGGGTATCGACAGCTCGACGTCCAACACGATGCAGGCGCGCAACTCGTACACCGACGAAGACATCGCTTGGGATGCAACCTTTGAGCGCTGTGTGATCAAGACGTCGAGGGGCCTTTGCATTGACTTTGATCGCTTTCATCTCCTAAAGCCGGCGCCACTGGATGCAAAGCGTTGTGTCATGCCGTCCCAATTCTGAGAGAAGTCGCGCAGAGTTCGACCAGAGGCAGTAGCAGCTTTCGCTTGCTGCAGCTTGAGACGCGTGCACTTCTCTGCGGCACACCGGACAGCTCAGTGGTAAGTGATACTACTACAGTAGTAATATACTGTACACCGACTGTGCATCTTTTGAGAAGTGGGGTAGCAGGCAGGTCAAAGCAAAACAGCTACTGGGATATGTTGTTTTGGCGTTTTCTCGTTTGACATCGTCTTTGAAATACGCATGATACTCGCGCAGTCAGTTATACTACAACCAAGTTGTATAAAATAAATATGTTCCACGAGCACGGTAACACGCGTCGATACTTCACCTCACATCTAGTGCTGACGGTTTTGTCGGCGAAGTCTTCGTTTCAGCAAATTGGCCTCTGTACATGACGATAAGCGTTAAATTCTTACGGAGCAACGCTGAGAGATAACCCAACCGTACCGTTGATTCGACGCTCCTCTTCTTCGATTTCAGATCGATCACGAGTAAATGCAAGCGAGAAAGCGCGAAGAGGAATCATCGGTTTGGGTTTCATATTACCACTACCATGACGCGAATCTGTAGCATCCAAAGCAATTATCCCACATGAGTCAAAGCCAAAGCACAAACCATAAAAAAAAAATATAATCCACGTACCATAGTGGTCACCTTCAGCACCAGTACTACAGCCGTCTCGAATCTCACCAACACCCATAATCTTCTCGCTGCACTGCGCCATCGCCTCCGATTGACCGCTCTTCAGCACAGACACCTCACTCGCCAGCACGCGCTTCTCATCCTCGAACGCGGCCACCGTAGCACTCTGCTGCGCCTGGAACTCCTCCAGCTGCGCGCTCTGGACCGACAGACGCTCCTCCAAAGCAGACTTCTCGCTCCGCAGAGCATTCATCTCGTCGCCCGCCTCGGCACTCGAAGCCTCCAGCTTCACCGTCGCGGCCTGTAGCTGCTCCGACAACGAAGACAGCTCGCTCTCCAGCTGAGCCACACGCTCGTCCTTCTCGCTGCACTGCGCCATCGCCTCCGATTGACCGCTCTTCAGCACAGACACCTCACTCGCCAGCACGCGCTTCTCATCCTCGAACGCGGCCACCGTAGCACTCTGCTGCGCCTGGAACTCCTCCAGCTGCGCGCTCTGGACCGACAGACGCTCCTCCAAAGCAGACTTCTCGCTCCGCAGAGCATTCATCTCGTCGCCCGCCTCGGCACTCGAAGCCTCCAGCTTCACCGTCGCGGCCTGTAGCTGCTCCGACAACGAAGACAGCTCGCTCTCCAGCCGAATCGCTCCATCGTCCTTCTCTAGAGGTTTTTGAGCAGGAGATGGAGATGGACCGGTTGGGCTTCGCAGTTCTTCGAGCTCGTCTTCCTGACTGGCAACTTGTTCTGCGAGTTTGTACTGGATTTCTTGCTGTGTTGCGGTGTCGTCAGCATGGACAGCCATAGTCGCTGCCATAGCGTCCTTGTGTCGTGCTTCACTGAGTCGTTTTTCCTCATTCATCATCTGAATCCGCTCTTGTAGTTGTTGTAGCTCGTGTGTCTGTATCTCTAATTTCTTGATGAGCGATGCTTTTTCCTCTTGATACTGAGCAAATTTTCCTTCCAAGTATGTTGGTGTATGTTGTTGTTGGGCTGCTGTGGATTCGGTCTCGGGCAGCCTTGTGGTAGACGTTGTACGCGGGGGGGTCGGGAGTTTTGAAGGCATATTGCCTTCTAGAGGCTTCTTCAATGCAGACGTTGGCGTCGATGGAATTCGGCTTGGTAGAACAATTCCGTCAGTGGGAATTTTACCACGTTTCCGATGCACTGATGCCGGTGTTGCCATTACCTGCGCATACGAAGCTGGAGGGGTCATCTTCTTGTCGCTGGAAACATGAGCTTTTAGGCCTGGCTTTGCTTGAGATTTTACTCGCTGTCTTGGTTTCTTCAGATTTTTCTTCTTATGTCTTGCATCGTCGCCAGAAAAAAGGTTTTTAGATGCGCTTGATAAAGAAACTGTGTTCGTAATCGTCGCTAGATGTCTGCGCTTGGCGAGCTGAGGAATGAATACACAAAATTGTCATCAGTAACAGGCTGCTAGCATCTAAAATGCGACACGAGTACCTGGTGTGACGTATCCAGGCCAGCTTCTTTAAGCGATCGCTTCAAATGCTTTTTTACCGCGTCGGGTAGCAAAGAGTTCAGCCTAAAAGTATACATCAAATGCAAACTATCAGAAAGCATGATTTACCTCCATTGCGGGGTGAGCACTGATTGTACCTGTTCACTTCATCGGGCCAGATTGAAATGTACTTCCTGTTGACAAGCCAAACTGCATGTTAGCTGACGTCACTGCAAATCAGTGTCCACGCCTTACTTACCAGTAGCAATCACGAGCTTTTTCTCGTCCTTTGGGCGATGCATCACTCAGCGAAGTCTAGTAGCACAAGCAACGACAACACTTGAGCAATCTCACTCCACCACATCCAATTGAGACGCCGCCTTACAGCGATAGCCGACTGGAGAGGTATCCTAAACCGCTCAAGCACAGCGCTATTCCAGCGTTCCAGTGCCAGATATGTGTAATGAATGCAGCTTTCTCTCACGTCGCGATTCCTAAAGCTCATCACCAACAAGTTCCGTCAGCTCTAGACTCCATATCAATCGTAACATCTCCAGTCTCCGTACTTGCTGGTATCCAGCACTCGCAGCACGGGCGCCAGCACGAATCGACTCGGCGTAGCATCCACAATGTCTTCGATACAGCTGTGAATAGCTGCAGTGTTCACCTGTCGCCACCCAGCACCATTACATCAGCCAAAACCCCACTGTATCCTGGTCACCTTACCGTGTCGCACCTTGTTCGAGCCTCCTCGAGCGTCCAGCAGCGTGGGGAACAAGTCTCGCACGAGGATTTTGCACCGCACGGGCCCCAGCGTCTGCGCCAGCAGCGACAGCGTGGCGCAGGCCTCCTTGACGACCGTGGAGCGCAGGTCCGTCACCGTCACGCGGAAAGGCTGCGCCAGCGCCTGCACGTTCTCGGGCGCGAAGAGGCTCGCGGCGTCTTCAGTTGCTGCTGTCTCTGGCGTGCTCTGGGCGTGGGGGCGGCCCGAGATGACGCCGCGCATCTCCGTGAAGGCCGCGCACTTGTCCTTCCACTCCTCGTCCGGCTGGACCAGCCGCTTGCCCAGCTCCAGCACAGCGTTCGTCTTGCCTCCAAAGGACTGCGCACATACAGACACATAGAGAGCGTTAGACGGCACAAGAGCAGGAAAGAGCCGGCGGGGGAGACGCACCATGAGGCTCATGTCGGTGCGCTGGTCGCCCCGCATGGCGTCGGCGTCAGCGGCGGATGCGGAATCAGAATGAAGGTCAACAACAATTATTGCGACCGCGGGAGACTTGCACATTTGAATTTGAATTCCAATCGAAGTAGTTTTGTCCAATCATAGCAGACTAGTGTGGTCCACTTCGATTTTTATCGATGCGACCGCCGGCTGTCAGTCAAAATTGCGATCACCAAGAGGGACAAGTAAGCTTACTGTAGGTAGACGACGGGCATGACGACCCCGGCCAAGATCGAGGGCGCGGTGCCCAAGAAAGTGTACATGCACTACGAGGAGGGCAGTGAGGCGCAGACGCTCACGCTCAAGATGACGCTGCCGTCCAAGTGGGCGGGCCACACCGTCGACTACCTCAAGGAAGTGCGTCGAATGTTCTGGAAAGGGTGTTAGCACTCTTACGGACTGACTGGACCCTACTATGATTATGGCTCGGCAGTTCTTCGTGGAGCACTACAACAACAAGAAGCCGGACAACGTGCTGGACGCCACCCACGTGCACCTGGAGAAGAAGAGCCACGCCGTTCTCTTCGGGGACGAGCTGCTGCACACGGCCGTGCAGAAGTACGACGACCTGTTCCTCAAGGCCGGCGCCTCCACGCTCAAGCCCGTGCGCGCGCAGAGTACGAGAGAGAGAGAGAGAGTACTGTGATATATTTGTGGTTAATGTGTGCTCATGTTCTATTTGTTGTTTGTTTTTTGCTGCAGAGAGTGCTGCGCCTGCCGCCTCGGACAAGAAACACCTGCAGTGCAAGAACCACGGCTGCCAGAAGAAGTTCCTGGAGGAGGAGAACAACGACCAGGCGTGCCGTCACCACAGCCTGCCACCGCTCTTTCACGATATGAAGAAGGGCTGGCAGTGCTGCTCGTCCAAGATGGTGTACGACTGGGACGACTTCGAGAAGATCGAGCCGTGCATCATCGGTCGCCACTCCGCCGTGGGACCCAACGAGCAGTTCGCGGTGTCGCCTACCGTGGCGGCGGCTGAGAGTGCGGCGGCCAGTTCTGTCGGCGCTGTTGCCCCGCCGGCGGCGCCGCTCAAGTCGATTGAAGACTACAACCAGAAGAATCCGGACGCGGTGACTGCCGTCTCGTCGGCCAAGGACAGTCAGACGGCCCCGCCTCCCAAGCGCACGGACGGCAAGGCAAACTGCCTCAATTTCGGTTGCCAGCAGGAGTACGTAGTGGCCGAGAACACGGAGACGTCGTGCAGGCACCACGCCGGCGCGCCCGTCTTCCACGACGCCAGCAAGTACTGGAGCTGCTGCCCGAAGGACGTCAAGTACGACTTCGACTCGTTCCTCAAGGTGGCCGGCTGCGTCGTGTCCGCGCACACGGACGTCAAGACGGCTTAGATGGAGTAGAGACAGTTGGCCGGCCAGTGCAATGCATTGGTTGTCTGGAGACCCAAGTTCCTACAACATGGTGATTTCCAGCGACTATCGTGGTGGTATTTGGTTCCCTCTGCTTCAGCTGAAGCTCCCTATCTGATCACGTTGTGGTGGTAGAATGGTTTACACTCCAAGAACGCAGCCGCGAGTCAACTTGTATGTTCCAGTTTGGCGCATATGGCGTTTTCGAGGAATCGTGGCTGCCTGCTTGTTCCGTTGCTGTCCCCACTCACATAGTAGTCTCATTTTGCGCAGATGCCCCCAGCCGACCGGGTCGTTTGTCTCCCACATCCATCAACAACCAACCTAGTTGCTAACACCTTCTTGACAGATCTACAGTGTTGACGTCTTCGCAGACATGTCGACTCCTACTACTCGGACGGTGATGTCTCGCGGCGCTAGTTGGCTGGAAGAACCTAGTACCTCCTTCACCACGTTATCATTCGGCAAGAAGCCCGTTGAGCTGCAACGTAGGGCCATCCAGTGCTCGGAAAGTGGCCCAGTACTATGCTGCTCGCAGACAATGACAGCTATGAGGTGTCCGAGACCTGATGCAACTGTGTCATTCCTACCAGTGGCCCGGAGGTGAGGCACCGAAGGAGGGAGAGCCCTTTCCGGATGGAGTCGATGCGAGGCCACAGTTCGCCCTCACCTGCTTCAGAGCGGATCACTTCCCTGAAGCTATCGATCATACCGATGGCAATGAATTGTTCTTCATCTTCCTCCTGAAACTGGGAGTCCACGACGACGTCGAGTTGGCTGTTCGCAGCTCGCCGCCATGTGCTGCCATCACCAAAGTGTTCAACATCCCAGAGAAGAAACCACTGATACCCACCGGCCGCTCTCCTGGATGTCACCGACGAGACTCTGCGTGACGTGAACGGCTTCAACGATCTTGTCAGTACAAGTGCCATCGGGCATTGCTCCATTTTCGAGGTTTTCCTTTCATCTTGCTGACCCAGTGCTGTGAGGCTGAACACTGTGCTAGCTGCTAACGAAATCAAATCGCCCGGTTCGATTTCATTGAGGTCTCACTGTGCTACGCTCGTTGCGCTAGTAGAACTCTTCATCTACGCGGTTGATGTCGTCACGAACACGGTTGATCTCGGTCAAGTGCTTCTCCTTCAGATGCAGCACCTCGGCAATACGAGCGCGGTTGCGAGACCACTCCTGCTCCTTTGCGCCCTTGACGATCTCAGCCACCTTGACGAGACTTCGTTCGCGCATGGCATCTTCCTGAGCCAGGAGCTTGCCGATGTGAATGTCGTGCGACCCGTTGATGGCATTGTTCAGCGCGTCTCGGTCGTTCAGGATGGCGCGGCACTCGTCCGTCAAATAATCGTCGTCTTCGCCATCGTCGGATGCCATTCTCTCCAGCAATGTGACTGCAAGCTGGCTGACGTTCTCGAAGAAATTGTTCTCGAGAACTTCAATTGTCCGGAAGTGCTCGGTGGCGAGGTCGCGCGCCTCGGAGCCTACCGCCTCGATGGAGCTTTCCATAGCGGCGATCAACTCTTGAGCTGTCTCCACTACGTCAGACTCGAGGTTCATGAGCTCGTTGTGCAGCTTATCACTGGAAACGTCGGCATCGTGAAGCAGTTGCAGACCCGCTGCAGATCCCGATCCGTCTGCGTCCGATGCCGAGGCGCTATGAGCTGCCGCAGCTTGCTTCAGAAGCTGTTTGGCTGTACGACGGTGAGTCTCCACTGCCCGAATGCTGGCATCCTGAGCATCGGTCTGCAGTTTCTCGTACGTCGCCTTGAACTCGTCTACCTCCTTCGTCAAGTTATCGTGCTTTTCTAGCAGAACGAGCTTGACGTCTTCCGCAGCTGCCTTGGCCTTCTCGGTGTAGTCGTCGATGATGTTGCGCAACCCTGGCAATACCTCAATCTTGCTCATCTCGGTGTCCTCCTTGAACATGTCGGTCAGCAAGGTCTGGTAACACGCAAACGTGGTGAGATCCCAAGACAGTCAAGCAGCAGGATACTGTGATGGCAGCAAGCAAGTATCGTACCTCAAGAATGATCACGTTCGCGTCCTTGAGCATGCTCAAGTACTTCTGTTGCTCAGCTTCTCGTGCTAGAGCCGCGTCTTCAATGGCCTTCACTTCCTTCAGCTCCTCCAACTCGTCCTGGTACTGCTCGCGTGCTTGGACTGTTTCATTCTCGTCTACGAGCGCGTAGTCCAGATACTGGAGCTTTTCCAAGTGAGCCAGCAGGAATCTACAAAACGAATGGCTTATTAGTTCTTCATATACTTGTGAAACACACCACAATGAAAACTCACGGGCGATACTCCGGGTCGGAGCATACAGGATTGCCACTCAAGTTGAGCACCCGCAGCTTCTCGAGACACTTCATGTACAGAAGGCCTTCTGTAGACGGCAGCAAATTGTTTCCTATTGACAAAACCTGCTCACGAGAAATTAGTGGCCGACTCCATGTCGTCATGGATCTCTCCTACATGTACCTGTAGCTCCTTGAGTGTGTCAAGGTTCTCGAGTTTCGAGATGCAGTTGTTGTAGAGACTCAAGTCGGTGAGCTTCACCAGCTTTTCAAGACCCTTGATCGTCGAAATGTTGTTGAAGGACAAATCCAGCCACTCGAGATGCACAAGGTGCGCGATGCCGTCGATCTCCTGCAGCACGTTGTTGTCGAGCTGCAGCTTCACGAGGTGCCGCAACGTCTCGAGGTTTTCCATCTTGAAAATATTCTGGAACGACAGCGACAGCGTCTTGAGTTTGATGAAGTCCACGCTTTGGTCGGCCTCGTTGATCGCGTTGTTGTTGGCGGGGTCCAAGTCAGCGCAGGCCACCTTCTTGATCAGCTCGTCGCTGATCACGGCCACCTCCGCATGGCGGACGCCCAGCCGATGCATGTCTCTAGCTCGGACTCACTCAGAATTTATTGGCTCTTTCGATGGGGGGATCGACCGGATCAACACAGTCGCGTCCTCCTGCCTGGTTTGGATCGGAACGGCCGAGCTCTAATGCGACGGGGCACCTCAATGCGATGTTGTCGACACTTTCATCACCAACCACCCCCTGAAATAGGGCAGCTCGACCGAAACGGATCGAAGTTGAACTCGTCAATGGGATGGCAGCGATGGTTTTGGTGGGGCAGACGACTGAGCTTAGAGCACTGAGCCACGCCACTCATTGCCGAATTTCCAGCGCCATCCAACCAACAAGCTCTACGAAAACGTTTTCGTTTTTTGCACCTTTCGCCTGAGAATGGGCTGTGTGAGCTCGCATTTGGCCGACGAGAATGCGGATGCAAGCGAGGCATCACGCAGTGCGTCCTGTCTGTCGGTGCACTTTGCCAAGACTCCGAGTGTGGCTCAAGTGCACGAAGGCGTCTTGTCGGAGATGGTTCGCTTCCGCCGACCAAACATTCGCGACTCTGCCGGGTTTGATGTGGTGGATAGCGAAGAAGTGACGCTGCGGATTCAGCAGGGCGGAGCTTCAGACGGCCCCCAGTTGCTGCCGGAGGAGCAAGAAAGCGTGGTGACAGCTCTCAGAGGGAACGTGATTTTTTCCTGTATGCAGACAGAGCAGCTCCAGTCGCTGGCGAAGTGCATGTTCGTGCAAGTAGTGAAGGCCGGCGAGACCGTGATCACGGAAGGCGAAATCGGCGACAAGTTCTACGTGGTGCGCTCTGGTCGATTCGACGTCGTCGCGAACAATGGCCACACGATTAACCGCATGGTCGCAGGCTCTACTTTCGGCGAGCTCGGATTGATTTACCGCGCTAAGCGCACCGCCACGGTTATCTCGGACCCCAAGGTCTCTGGCTCATTGTTTGCGCTCCAGGGTAAATACTTCCGATACGTGGCAGCTCAGAGATCACTGGAAACGTACCAAAGCTCGCTGGATGCCCTCAAGAAGGTGACGCTGCTCAGTAGTCTGACCGCAGAGCAACTCGAGGTGGTCGCGACTTCCGTGAACTCGCTGCAATACCGTCCAGGTGACACGATTGTGCACAAGGGTGAACCTGGACGCGTGATGTACATGATTCAAGAGGGCACCGTCGTGTGCACTGACATCGGAAGTGGAAGTGCTGCAATCGGGAAGGTGGGGCTGAAAGAGGGAGACTACTTCGGAGAGCGCGCTTTGCTGTCGGCTGAACCTCGTTCCGCCACCGTCGTTGCACAGACGGATGTCCGAGTGATTGCGCTTGACCAGACCACGTTCACTTCCTTGCTCGGCCCGCTGCAGCAAGTGCTGGACTACAACCGCATGCTCCGCACACTGGAGAGTATCACCGTGATGAAGAAGGTTCCGTATGCGCTAAAGAAGAAGTTGCTGGACTCGGCACGCATCGTTCACTTCGAGCCGAACGAGACGATCCTCAACGAAGGGGACGACGGAGACACCTTCTACATTCTCAAGGAGGGCGAAGCAAAAATGCTCCAGCAGCCCAAGTCTCGATCATCTTCGACCGCTTCAACTTCCTCGAATCCGCCATCTCCGATCCAGAAGATCGTCCCGCTGAACAATGGTAGCGTAGAACCTCCGCTCCCGCCGCCGCCTCTTCCACTTGAGGTCGCTCGCATCCAGCCAGGGGATACATTCGGCGAGCTGGCAATCTTGGATCGTCGTCGTCAACCAGCGTCAATTGTAGCGTGCACTAAGGTGGAGTGCTTCGCACTAACCAGCCGCGACTTCGACAACATTTTTGAATCTGTCAAGGACGACCTGCACGACCTGGCAAGGCAAAAGGAGATCGTCAGCAGCGACAAGCTCTTCGCTCACAGCATTACGTTGTCTAGCTTGAAGTACATCTGTGCTATTGGCATGGGCTCCTTCGGTGTCGTACACATGGCAGAGCACGTACCGACTGGTCGATTCGTGGCCGTGAAGGAGATGTGGAAGTCGCGGTTAGAGAAACTTCGGCAAACTCATCACATCTACAGCGAGAAAAAGCTGCTCATGCAGATTGATTCGCAGTTCCTCCTCAAGTGTTACGCCACCTTGCAAGACGAGAAGAAAATCTACTTCGTGACGGAGCTCCTGGTTGGAGGCGAGCTTTTCAGACGGATCGTAACACCCTCGGGGCTCCCTATCTTACTTTCACAACCAGATACGCGATTCTACGCTGCGTGCTGCGTCAAGGCACTGGAGTATCTGCACGAACACAACATTATCTACCGCGACTTGAAGCCTGAGAACATATTGCTGGATTCTAGCGGATATGCCAAGCTGGTAGATTTCGGATTCGCCAAGAAGTTGACTGGCAAGACGTACACACTGTGCGGGACACCAGAGTACCTTGCTCCGGAAATTATCCTGGGTATTGGACACGGTGTGGCTGTAGATTGCTGGGGTCTTGGCATTCTTATCTACGAAATGGTGGTGGGCGACTCGCCCTTCTCGTCGCCTGACGAAGACCACCTCGCAGTGTGCCGGAATATTTTACAAGGCCATGTCACCTTCCCTGCAGACTGCAACCCTAGCTGGAAATCGATCGTCCAAGCCTTGCTCCAGCGCCAGCCAGAGAAACGTGCGTCAATGATTGCAGGCTCGTTGTTGGACGTACGGCAGGAAAAGTGGCTCACCGACTTTGACTGGGAATCCTTCACTCAGCGAGCAATGCCGACGCCGTGGATACCGGATGTCACAAGCGAAATCGACACGAGGTATTTCCCTCAAGTCTCGAAACAGGAGCTCACTGACTTTGATTCGTGGAAGGAACACAACGCTGTAGGCAACTGGGAAGGATTCTAGCAACTCGAGAAAATCAATCAAAAAATAATGTTCTATAGCCGCGATTGGGTTGCCCGCAAACTTCCGGAGCCCACCCGACTCGTTATACTTGAATCGGTTTCTTATCGTCCGACTCGCTCTCCTTCTGCTCTTCGACCTCGCTATCTTCCTTGGAAACATCCCGCGACAGTACAGCCGACGGGAGTTGTGAAGAGCAGCAAGTTACGCAGTGGTTTTTTTTCTTAGTTTTATTTTACAAGGAGAATAGGTTTAGAGCTTCTTCAGCGCCAGCCAATGGTTTCAACGACACGACCGCTCGACCAGCTGATAGCTCGACGAGGCACCCAACGCTTCAGGAGTGTTCGTAGACAGGTTTAACCGCTTTCAAATGCCCAGGTGTTGGTTTCATCGACGCGGCTGGTGGATCAGGCGAGAGCGCAAGAAACTCCGTTGCACCTCTCACCATTGGTTGGAATCACGTGAGGTAACTTTAGGGTTCATCACACCTTTTTTCCCGCTTAAGTACGATTGCAAAATTTCTCCCTCTCTTCTCTCTCATTCTAGAATCTGCCGGCTGAAAAAGATGGTGACGCTCGTGTGCGCGATCGTTGGTGCAGGGAGCGTTTTCCCTGTNAGAAGCCGAACAAGATCCAGTGTGATGCGGACGAGCTGCAGCTCTTCCTGGCGAAGAAGTCAGAAGTCGCGTGGCTGCCGTCTCGCACTGAAGATGTGAAGAAGCTGAAGAAGGGCGAGAAGACTCCTCTCATCGAAAGTCTAACAAGCGAAGACCTAGAGCTGCAGGGGGAGGATCCGATTGCCGAGTTCCTTGCAGATATGGAGACACCAAAAGCGAAACAAATTCACGTGCTGGTGGTGGTTCCGNGTTTTCCGAGTTGGAACACGAAGGCGGAGTTCCTTCAACATTCAGGACATTGCGAAAAGCCACTGTCGCCGCAATCGCAAGTCTTCTCGATCGCATACCAGTGGTATTCGTCCGCGCTCCCCCTTTGTCCGGAAAGACGGCCATGTGTGATCTACTCTACAATCACATTATTCGCTCCAAGCCTGATGCACTTGTTTCCCGCATTCGAGCAAACAGAATGGCTGAAGATGGCAAGTTTGCTGATTTTTTCAAGCTGTTATATGGCTGTGATTTTGAAGCATTCTGCGCACACAAAGGCGATCGAGTGGTACTAATTGATGAAGCCCAAATTACGTATAACGACGAGCAGCTCTGGAGGGGATACGTGAAAGACACATTGGAGTCGCAATCACCAGGCCTACGCTTCGTTCTGTTTTCATCGTATGGCAGCTTTGATGTCTACCGCAAGCACGAACGCGCTGGAACTCCGATCCTTATCCCTCCTCAGAATACTTTTGGATTGAATGCAACAACATCCAAGCCTGGCCTGCAGCTTTCACGTGAGGAGCTGGAAGAAATGGTTCAAAACAGCATTGGCGCATCAATCTCCGATCTCATCTGGATCCTGTGCTCGGGTCATATCGGAATTGCTCGAGCAATCCTCATGTTTTTGTATTGCAAGTTTGGTTCGAAAACGCCAAATGCTGAAGATATTGAGATGGAACTTCGCTCCGTGGGGCTGCTGGAATACATTCGCTTCAGCTATCGGGGTATCCCGACTGCTGACGCTTTCCAGCGAGTGAAAAAAGCTAATGGTCTGTCAGAGGAATCAACACTGAAGATGAGTGAAATCTTGACTGGTGTTGCTTCTGGCAAGGTTATGCTCGTATCTGATGGACAGCGAACTCCTAGAAGTGAGACTGCCGTGGAATATTTGACCAAGTACGGGTTCTTGTATGAGGATCAGGCGAAGCAGCTCCAGTTCGCTTCAAGCATGCACCTCAAGATCTGGCTATATTCAACCCGAACGGATCCAATCGGGCACATGGTATCAGATGTCTCACACGAAGATTTTGTTGTCGCGTGTGTACAGCGAATGAGTGCTTTGCGACTGCAGAATTTCGCGACCGAAAATACCAACGATATTGCTCGGGAACGCCAAATTCAGATGGAGCTATATGGCGCCACAGTATCATGCTTGCCTCGAGATGTGCTGGTTACCCCAGAATGGCGCACGGGGGATGGCAAAGGATTCATTGATTTGGTGATTCGTGGCTCGAGCATCCTTTGGTTTTGGGAGTTGCTTGTGAATGGTGATGATGCTGTCGGCCACTCAAATCGATTTGAAACTGGGGGGAAGTACTATCGGAGCCTAACGAGAAGTTCTAGATATGTGCTCATCGATTTTCGTCAGAATAAGGGCGTTCGGCATCAGAAGCATGGGTTTCTGTATGTGTCGTTTGTGGATTCATACACCAAAGCGCTGGTTTTTAGCATTGGTAAGTCCGCTGTCAGTGTCGAACTGTCAAGCTAATCAATCGCTGGTGGTCCCGATTAATACACGATTGTTCAGGTGGATTAANTATGACGACAAGAATAGAGATCAGATTCGGACTCGCAAGCGAAAACCTAAAAGCGAACCTAATCCAAGCGAAAGCGAACCTAAGAGTGAAAACGAACTTGGCTAATTAATTAGTTTTTTTCTGTCATAAAAAGTCAAGCTATATATAGGCGATGCATGAGCGCACCTACACATCTAAATTAATTAATTAAAATTCAAAAACTTTCTATGGGACCCTGATATAAAGTCAATCCTGATACGACATCCGATAATTATAAAGTCATCCCCACGAGAATAATATAGCCACAAATATATACTTCAGTAGCAAATATGCTGCCTTACGAACGTGAAGGACTAAAGCGATTAAATATTAACGTAATCCGATGGGGTAGCGATTATCGCGTCAAGGTTTGAGGTAGAACTGGGAAGCTGGTCTATGTAAGCAACATTATTCGTCCGAGCAATCAAAAGTTGGTTGCAAAGCAGTACAAGGTTTCTATCGAAGACTTAACGAAGCATAGATCTAAGGACTATAAGACCGACCCCAAGTATCGTTTCTACAGCGGTCAGCATATGGAATCTCATCTATACGAGGGTATTCAACCATCGGAGTTCTACAACAAGCTTGAGCACGTCCTCTCTACGCAAACCAATGCGTTCAAGGTGAATGTTGCTCTCGGCTACGACTTGGTTAGTCTCAGCGATGAGAATGAAACACGATACTTCCACCCGAATCTGGGTAATACCTACGCGTTTAATACTCCTGTTGCGGTGAATAGTAAGGCTGATATTCGCAAGAAAATTATTTCGGAAATCAGATCCATGGAGCTTCAACATTGTTCGCAGTCTCTTGTGCAACTTCCAACTCACTAAGAAGAAATAGAGAGGTATCCATGCACCGAATATTTTTCAGTACATCAGTCAATGCTTTTCCAGAAACAACCTTATGCTCCGAGTTTCTTAATTTTAAATATTGGTTCTCACCTGGAGAACCGAAATAGTACGTATCGTGAGCTCTGAAATCGTCTTTGTACTTTACAATAGGTCGGAGACGGAATGGGATTTGAATCCCCTCATCGAAAAGACGCTTGTAGACTCGGCCAAAATTCTTTTAGCCTCACTGTTTGGGATTGACAATGTATGGTCCCTGTATTCATCTAATCCAGTTTTGACGCAATGACGTGCTTCTAGGTCATCACCATCACCAGTTGCCTCGTATGACTTAATAGACCTCTCGACATCACTTGCTCCGACTATAGAGATCTCTAACCCTCTGCTCTTGGTCATTTCTAAAAACGCTCTTAGAGTCGATTGTCAATCAACCTTGTTGATTGCTGATTTATGCTTCAGGTTTGAATCTCTCCTATACACATCAATAGAGCCCAATTTAGTTTAACCCAAACGTATTGTTTCAAGCCGCTTTCATCAGATTTGAACTTCTCCTTGAAGATCGGAGTGATACTTTTTTCAGTCCATTAGATTCCAGCATATCCTGATTCTTTAATATAATCCAGAGCAGCTTTAATCGACTTCGCTCGTTGTCGGATGTTGTCGATGTAAATGTCCGACTGAATCGGATATCAGGTAGTCTCTGATCCTTAAGAACAACATCGAGATCCTCTAAATCATCGCCTGCTCGCTTCTTCTTCTCCAAACGTGTGAGTGGTCGCGCTCGATTTTCTTCACCACGCATAGCTCCAACTTCATCGATTGAGTTGCTCTCACCATCGTATCTGTAGCCACCCAATCAATTGACTCATAATTTTTGTTTTTCTTGCTATTTCTAACAGAAATTACAGATCCCTTTTCTCCGAGAAGGTATCTCGGATCATCTCTACCAGTTTTTCTTCGAACAGGGTGGATTTGGAGCGCAACCCAATTAGGATTTTCTCCAAACAGGTGTTTAATCCAAGACCTGGATTGAACTTGCACTTAAGCGGTCTTTCACGAACACTTTTAGCCGAAGTTGCAGCATTTACCATCTGTGGAGTTTTATATGTTTCAACTCCAATATCAGCTGTATTGGGGCGGGG
>LGTU01000681.1:0-29346 GCA_001314425.1 Phytophthora pluvialis | reverse complement strand
TGCGGTGACCTTGGTCGTGATGGTCTGCAAGGCGGAGTTGCCGTGGGTGTTGCCCGAGCTGCGATAATCCAGGTGGTATGGCCAATTCCTGGCGCCTGTTCCATATAGCACAATGCAAACGTCGCGAAGTAGGTCAAGCAAAAGTCATGGAGAGCGACGAAGCCAAACCAGCAGAAATGAAGAGTGTGTGGCGAAAATGAACCATCGACCATCTCTTGATCGGGCGAGACTATGACGCTTTACAGCCTCAGCGAGACGGAACATATTCAAAGTGCTCACAAATTTAGAACTGCAGGCAGTTGCGTCATGGTCTCAGTATATTTAGCGGACGAATGATAGGAGCCAACAGTGTGACATAACAGTTTTACATTGACTTGATTCAACTCTGTGCGCAACACCAATAAACTCGTGCAGTACGCTTGCTGAGTTTGGATCGCAGTCTCCATAATTTCTCGACGCACCGATGGTAAGTTTTGAGAGGGCCAACTGTGTAAAACATTGGTACACACACACCTCGATAAAGTATCGTAGTTTACCAAACAAGCAGGAGCACAACTGAAGCAACACCAGGAAGCACGGAGGGTACATGGCTAAAGAGAGCTGTTGCGATGTCCCTCAACATCTTCATCCGAACAAACACGACGTTTCCAGTGCTTTGAAAAGTTGGTGAACTAGTATCAAGTTCGGTTGCACTCATTTAGGCTGGTACCAGCTGGATCACAACATTATCGTCGAGTTGCAGAGCGTAGAGCTCAGTTCAATTCGCGAGCCCATGTCAAACTGGTTCATAGCTTTATGAAACTCTTACCAGACTGA
Source organism: Phytophthora pluvialis (assembly GCA_001314425.1). Lineage (NCBI taxonomy): Eukaryota > Oomycota > Peronosporomycetes > Peronosporales > Peronosporaceae > Phytophthora > Phytophthora pluvialis. Next base: position 28,530 of record LGTU01000681.1, on the reverse strand, counting down.
GGGGGCTAGCATCTTTAGCCAAACTGAGAACGCTATTGCAATGCGCGTCAACAATTGGTTTACTGGAATCTTTCGCTCGTCAACAGCTTTGAACATCCCCCTAGAACTCCGACTCAGCCAGGACCAACGCAAAACGCACCGTGCTCTTCTTGAAAGCCGCATACATCCGACAAACCACAAGCGGACTCTCCTCTAGCTCCTGATCTGGTTGCGTGGTGCTTGCCTCGCCATCTTCTTCATCAAATGCCGAGTCACCATAGTATTCTCGTAAAAACGGACGTGGACAGATGCATCGTAGTACATACTCACGCTGAACGGGCACTACCATAGGTCCTGCTTCTGCCAGGGCCGGGTTAGTGAGCACAAGTGCAGTTACCTGCTGTCGCAAGCTCTCTTGCTTCAGCAACTCTGATATTTCCACTTGCTGGCGATGAGAAAGGGTCGGCAAAAGCAGCAAGTTCACCAGTTCAAGTGACACGCGCTCTTCTTTCGTCACCGGGAAGTACCGAAACAGGGCTAGCGCTTTCGTTACCACCGCTTCCACAGATTCAAACGAGCGGACAAGTTTCCAACAAGCGTCCAAAGCCATCTCGAACGCGACTTGTAGCTGTTGGTCCTGATGTGCAGCTGTAATCGACTGTTCGTGGCCATCACCACGTTGCTGCTTGCTTCTACCAGCAGCGGGAAACGCCACTTGAGATTCTGCGAGGGCATCATCCAACAAAGCGATAGCCCGATTTCCGCGCGAACGTAGGTTCTTCAAGGCACGGTGAACTACTGGCAGAGTATCAGAAGACGCATGCACAGGTAGCGATGTCTCCAACGCGAATACACTGCTCGAAATTGTACCTGCCAGCATCTGATGGAAAAGCTCATGTGGGGAGAGCGTTTCCATGTAGTGGTAGACCTTTTCCGACTCCTGTACCGGGTCGAACAGGCGTTTCTGTCGACTTGCTGCAACTGGCACGCTTGTTTCCCACATTTGTTGCCAAATATGCTCGTGCCCAGGTCCAAATCGCATGCGTTCCGATAGCATGCCGTGCTTTTCAAACCACCACACGCCCCGACCTTCCTGCGGCAAGTCAGTTTGCGCCGGGTCAATTGGAGTCTCGAACGGAATCCAGTCTTTCGGTGAGTACCAACGGATAAAATCAGTCAGACAACACTGCGGGTTGGCAGCTTTAAATGCCTGCATATCCGAGATGAGCGTCGTGCTCTGGATCTGTTGTCGTAACTTATCGGACTCCACGCTTACGCCTAAACGAGTTAGGAGGTCTTGTTGCTGCTTGGCCACATCTTCTGTCATTGGTACAGCCGTCTGGGACACTGGTTCCAATAGAAGTTTGTTCGTCTGCAGACAAACAACTCCTGTTGCTTCACGAAGAACCCCCTCCGGTCGTCGTGTCGCCCGAGGCAGCGATGGCAATGACGCACTGTCCTGTTCAATCGAGTCGAAAAATTCATCGTCGCTCGGACTGCCGTCTGCTTCACCTTCGTTGTCGCCTTCTGCACCATTTATCGCCGTGTTGTGAGCCGCAGAAGTATGTGCGTCCGAACTGCCTTGTCTTATGTGGCCTGGCTTGATACCTTCTCCAGCGCTTGATCTTGGTTTCGATTCCTGCGCTTCTCTGAAAGATGTACCACAACACGCAATGCATTTGAGTATACTCAGGTTTTAGAGCGGGAAAGCACGACACCCGAGGAACTTTCGCTTTACCTGAGAATGCAGCAGTTGAGAAGTTGAAGCTTCTGGTGAAGAAGACAATGGCGAAAGTCTGGTGGTGGTAGGTGGATTGCATCTGAGTCCAGTAAGAACAGTGCATCCAGCGAGTGCGAGCTGGTGTTGTGATCACCACCACCCTCTTTTGTGCTAGTGCTCTGGTAACAGTAGCATCAAACAGATAACATCAGTACAATGATGCCAAACTAGCAAATCCAACTAATCGCTTATATAGGATGCCACTCGTACCATGAATGGAAGCAATTGTTGCTGGAACCATCGCTCTCGCAACGCCTTCACAAACTCGACCCACAGCAGCGACATCGAGTTAATTCCGTCTGAACATTGGCACATTGAACGAGCACAACGAGCAGGGTTAGTTCGTGCTTGCAATGTGTAAGTATTGCTATCCAATGAATGAACTTACGAAGTTGCGCCATCCTGGTGGCCAAGATAGACACCAGTTCTCCCAATGGTGCGCCGTGCTCCACAGAACTCGGCATAGTGGTCAAAGAAACCCCAGAATTCCCTTTAATACCGCTACTACGATCTCCGCTTTCATCCCCGCCACCGTCACCCGCTTCATCAAATAACTCCGAGACGATCCGCCGGATCTCTTCCACATCTGAGCCTTTCCACGTAGCAGCCGACACTAAGCTTGATATGGCATTGCCAAGCACGACAGCAGCACCACGGGCAGCAGGAATAGACTCGGGAAGGATTGGTGATAGCTGGGTTGCGGCTTCCTCACCGGACCCACCAGCAATCGATGCAGTGGCGATAGCTTGTGGTTTAGTTGGCGACGGAGCGACTGGCATAGGGGGTGCCAACTCGGACACCAAGATGTCCTTGTTCAATTCCCTCGAATTGGAATAAACTTGAACAAGGTTCGCCATCTGCTTGCTTAACGGCAATTGCGGCTTTCGCTGATTCTCCGCACGCAGCTCTTGGAAGCGGACACTGAGCATCCACTGAGGAGCTGAACTCGGGTCCAGCGTTGAGTGCACCACGTTGTCCACGTACGTACCTTCACGCAGCTGGGGCCAACTAGCAGTGAGATCCATTCCATCGAGAGGAGTAGTAGACGTTCCAAGTAATGGAGTAGGGTGGCTCTCACCAAACAGCTTCTCGGTGATCTGGCGGATCTGGTGTTGGTCCTTGGTTGGCAGCTGCGACTCGAAAGTCCTCCAAGCTAGAAGGTTCTCCGGCGTCACGACCTCCCGAGGATCGTTCTTCCGGTCCCATGAAAACCCAAACGAGGCCGACACCATCATCCCGATGGCAAGGTCGCCCGACTCGTCCGCCTGTACTCGACACCTCTCTTCCACCTGCGGCGACAGTTGCAACTTCACCTTGAAAAAGTCCAGCAGCCCGCTGATGCAGCTCTGATTGGGGTTGAGCTCCGGAACCGAGTCCGTCTCAAACGACATGGACACATTCCCCGTCGCCCCCGGCACCGCCGACCCGATCCACGTGCCGCGCGACGGCTCAAAGACCGGCACAAACGCCGGAACCGTGCAATTGCAGTTGCTCAGCGCCATCGTGAGCGCCGACAACAACATGCCGGCCTCGTTCTGATCCACCTGGATATTCGGCATCGCGTCTTCGTCCTCTTCTTCANGGCCTCGTTCTGATCCACCTGGATATTCGGCATCGCGTCTTCGTCCTCTTCTTCCTGCCCGCCCCCCTCCTCTCCGCTCTTCTCCCCCTCGTCACTCAACGTCTCCTCCTTCACGGTCTTCCCTGCAGCCGTACTGCCCGTCGACTGCTGCTCCTGCCTCTTCGCCTCAGGCGGCGACGACCTGCTCAGCAGCAGGAACTCGTCCACCCCGAACCACTTTTGTACGTGCTTGAAGGCCGCCTTCCTGCTGAGCACGCGCCCGCCGTCCTCGTCCTCGAACACCGACGAGTCGTACGAGACGACGCTGGGTGCCTGCTCCTCCTCCTCTGCCTGAGCGTCCACCGCCTCCGCGTCCCCTTCCACGCCCCACTGGAAGTCTCGACTCGCATCAGCCACCGCCAACATGGTGGGGGTAAAGTGTTCCAGCCCTTCCTGCCATTGCTTGAGCTTCCTGGAGGCTCTGGCGCTGCCCGCAGGCGGCAGCTCCTGGCGTCTGGCCACGAACAGCGACAGCGCGTAGCTCTTGGGCGCCGGCGTCGCGTGGAACTGCAGCTCCTTCGTCCACACGCGGTCGGGCGCAGACGGAGACGCGGACGCGAGCGCCTCGAGCGACGCGTGGCCCTTGTTGGCCAGCTGCCAACCGATCAGCGCCTGCTCCGCGTCCGAGACGAACTGCTCCGCGGCGGTGGCGTTCGTGAAGTCCACGAACTGGCTGCTCGGGTCCTCCTCCACCTGCATCTCAAGCAAAATGCGCCTTGAAGAAGAAGAATGGTGTTTCATGTGAAGTACATAATGTAGCCATGTACTTGCATTTCTTTCATGTGCGGTACATAATGTAGCCGTCCACTTGCTTGCCTTCCACTGCTCATCTGATGCTGGCGCGGTTGCAAGACTTGGAGCGGCAGCTGTGGACGGCGGCGACGGCCGTCAAGCTGTACCTGCGGCTGCTGGAGGCCGAGCAGGAGCCGGTCGGCTGGGCGGAGATCGCGGCGCTGGCGCTGGTGTGTGGGCGCATCGAGCAGGTGCAGAACGAGCTGCGGCTTTCGACCACCGAAGTCTTGTCATTGGCCAGGAAGAGTTTGGCTGGCGGAGGCGACAGAGCAGCAGCAGCAGAAGAAGAAGACGACGAAGAAGAAGATACCGAGACGGAGGATGAAGACACGGAGAGCTGCGAGGTGAAGACGGAGCCGAGGGAACTTGTCGTCAAGTAAGACGAGCCACTGGGGACACGTCCCCAACAAGCTCATGGCGACGTTAACGAACGTAACGGCCCTGAATTGGAGCCGAGACACGAGATGGAGGAGGCTGAGAAGTCGACTTTTGGTGGAGATGAAAGCAAACTTGAGTCTGCCGTTGACATGGAACGGTTGAGCCCCGTGGCAGAGGCAGCGAGTGCTAAGAAAGAGACGAAGACAGAGGAAGTGGAAAGCTGCGATGAAGACGAAGTGAAGGAAGCAGTGGACGAGAAAAGCGAATTAGAGGACAAACTCACGGGCAGAGACGGACAAGAAGGGAGGGAGTGTGTCGCTGAAGCTGGCGTGTTGACAGACAGCGAGGATAAAGGAGTCGACGATGAAAGGAACGAACGCGTCCAACAACATCAACATGAAACGAAAAATGCTCAAGAAGGGCTCAACGACGAAGCAAATGAGTCAATAGAAGTGCATACTAATATGTCTGATGCGGGTGCACACGCAACCAATTCACTCACGAATTCAATGGCTGAAGACACAAATTGTCGCGAAGTTGAGGACGGTGCGGAAAGCAAGGAGCAAGTGGCGAAAGCTGATGCAAAGACACCCTTAAGTGAGTCGGAAAGTTGTGTAGACGAGGAAGCGAAGGAGTCGGTGGTGGAGATGAAAGTGACAAGAGCAGATGCAAAACTAATGGCTGAATTGGATAGTGGTGCCGAAAGAAAGACAGGAGAAAGTGAGACGGCCGCATATCTGAAGACGCGAATCGCCAATCTGAAAGCTTGCGAGGCATTTGTGAACTGTATTAAAGGCGCGAAGTTTCTCCGTCTACTTCAGACTGGAATCGCTACTGTAGTAACAGTCAATTCTTTCGAAGCCGCCGCTTCACGCGTGACATCCACCGCCACAAGTGACAGCAATTTAAGCTGCCGACTGTGGATTGAACGAATGGTGGCGGGTTTGAACCACATCCTTGAGATCACCACTAAGCCAGAGCTTGTCCAAGCACTTGACCCAATTCGCAAGACCAGTCTCGAGTTACAGCGGTATAGTGCTGCACAATTTCCAGACTACCTACAGGATATGCAAAACGACGTGAAGTTCGTCGAATATTTGCAGCAGATCGGTACGCTAGATTCGAGCGGATTGGCCAAACCTGTTCGCTTTCTTCTGGATCAACTACGGCAGGATTGTGCCGCGTATTCCTCGAAGCAGGCGCCTCGAACTGAAGAGCAATGGCGCCAATTGACAATGACTTGTGATCGACTAACCACATGGATCAAACAGGTTTCACTACTTGACGACCAGTTTCCTTCAGATTTTCTAACGGAGACCATACAAATGCTGGGCGCATTTGACGCACACTTTCCGAAAAGAATACCAGTGGGGCTGCTGGAGTAAGTACATTTTTGTTTTTTTGTTCTTATTACTCATTACTGACCCTGGCACTAATATGTGCCTTTAGAAACATGATAAGCATGGCGCAGAATGCGAACGTGAAACATACTTCAAGCGGCATCGTGGGCAACGCATTGTTGATTTCAGCTTCATCGGATATTAACGACTGTATGGATTCGAAATGGCGGTGAGAGTCAAAATCTAAGGGTGGACCAGCAAATGACAGGAATTTTCTCAGGTGGAGGATACGACGAGACTCACCGAGAGTCTGCCCTAACAAATGGGAACCCCGAAGCTAAGAACGAAACAGCACCAGACCTTGTCAATTGCAAGGAGAACGAGGGAGTTCAGATTCAACCGAGACCTACTGCTGCGGATAATGCGTTTGAGAAGGAACTGGAAAGCTACATCAAACTGGTAAGGCGGTTGTCGGCACGCTCTATCAATGATTTCCAGCTATCCATCAAGGCAGGAAATTGCACTCCAGAAGGGGCGACAAAGTTTAGAAATATCTTCCTACGCATGGTTGATGTTGTTACAACCCACTATCCGAAAGACTGTCGACGACTTTGGCTCGAACACATGGTTGCAGCCTGTACCGCAATTCTTCAAGGCGTTGAGAACCCCGTTGTGGTACAAATTTTTGAACCCTTGAAGCTGAGTTGCAGCCAGCTGAACCAGTATATTAGCTCACGTTACTCGGACTACCTGCACGACATGCTGACCGACGTAAAACTCATTGATGAGATGTCGAAGGCGAGCAATCCAGATTTAAGGAAACTGGCACCTTTGCTTCGTCGGCTTATGAACCAACTTCGATGTGACTGCATGGAGTATTTCAATAAACGTAAAAGGAACGTTGGTGAAACTCGAAGTGAGGAAAAGTGGGGACACCTTACGAAAATTTGCGAGAAGCTGGCAGCATGGATCAACCTGACTTCGCAAATGGAGGATCGATTACGCGACGAGCACCTGCAGAGGCTTATTCGCACTCTGTCTGAGTTCAGTAAGCAGTTTCCTAACAGGATTCCTCCACAGTTATTGGTGTAAGTGGCGCTTTATCTCGTCTTTGAGGAACTTGTGCGCGTTGATCGATACTTTCTAATTTCTGTTACTGTATAAGCCTGCACAACAGGAACACGAACGTGACCTCCGCTATCCGCGAGAAGCCCAGGGCAGAATCGGGTGATAACCCCAAACCAGTTGACGATTCCAGCCGCAACAAGAGGCCCCGGTATGACTCCAACAGTGTTGGCCCAGAACCAAAGCGGCCTGCTCATCATGGCGCACTTGATCAAGTTAATTTCGTCGCAAAACAATACATGAATGCAGCGTTCAAGGCCCGTCGCATGATTGTACACGGAGGTTCTTCCGTCCGTGAAGCAGAATCGGCGAAGGCCCTCTCCGATATGAAGGCGATGGCAACGTCATCAAATCATGCTTTATATGAGCTTCTACGCCGTGACGGTGTCCCCACCAACAACACTGCAGAGTGCTTCCGATTTGCTACACAGATGATGGCGAATACGATTACTGGAGTCCCGGGAGATGCCGTCGAGTATGACTGGCTGGTAACAACTGTTGTCGTTCTCCGTCAAGTATTTCTCTTAGGATCCAGCACTGTCTTCAAGAAAACGCTATCGGAGAGTATCTCAAAACTAGATACACACCTACATATTGGAAGGCGAGTACGTACGAGCTCTTGATACGATGGAACAGCGTGTCAATCGCTTCCGAAACGGTGTCAACATCAAGAGCGTGATGGGTGCCATTCAATCGATCTCAGGTGCCTTACTTATCGACATTGAGCGGTGTACCACGAACTACGGTGATAAGACATTGGTGCGCACTCAAGAGAACTGGTCCCGATTAATGGCTGTGGGGAATGCTCTCTCCGACTGGATGAGTCGAGCTCTGAGTATAAATACGCGGCAATCGGTGAATATCCCTAAAAGTCTGCTGCTTCAGCTACTGGAATTCAACAAGAAATACCCGGGAAGAGTACCACCCTCTTTGTTAAGGTAAGCATACATCTCCACGTTGTACTACGTAGTAGCAATTTGCTATATATGCTAATACCGTTGTTGTTTTGTAGGAACACTGCCTCTTTACTTCGACGTAAGCACAAGTGCCGAGAGATCCAGACCCGCCATGTAAATGGACAGGTGGAAATCACCCCTGTCGGTGCAGCAACTAAATAATTGCTGGTGATTCGCATCATATCGCTATGCAAACCGTTAATGAAACTGGCATCGTTCCGAGTAGGGGGTACTGGCATAGCTAAAACTTTACTTAGTAAGTATTCGTACGAGAACAAAACGGAGTGCATTGTTCTTCTACTCCTCTGCAAGCTCATACACGACTCGATCGAGAACTAGGTTACCCCTGAAGACGACGAACATCCACAGCCAGACCGTTCATGAGCAGTGGAGAGTATCGCTCTCTTAGGAAGAGGATACGTCACTTATAATGCTGTCGAGATCGGAACAGTCTGGGGTACCTCCAGCAGCTAACAGCAAAAATATCCCCAACAAGGATCGATCAGTGACCAGATGAACGAAATACCAGTATTGGTGATGTCTAAATAGTACAACGCAGCTGAAAGTGCTGCCTTAATTTCGGAAGCTCAGCGAGTCTAGCACCACTAAGTTCTAAAAATCCCAAGGAAAATACTGCTCGAGATGCCACGAAACCGTGATGATCCTCTGCGCTTCGTTAAACAGTATTGAGAAGTCAAATCCTATAGCTTTGGCGTGATGCAAGTCTACATGTAGATAAGCCAGGACTATTATTAATATCCCAAAGTTGACGTCAGATTCTGCAAGACGACGCACACGCTCACAGCAAACCGACGGAAAGCTTCATCTTTCCGGAACCAGCGACCAGGAGTTAATCACGACGAAGCTCACGTAATATAGGTTAAGCCGAACTCGTGGTAGGTCTTTGCTTATCATTCGAACAAACCAGAAATCGAGCATCCATGTCTCTAACGGAAAGTCGTTGAGCTCAAAGTCAAACTAGATCAGGGGTCGGAATTACATATTTCAATACAGAAAATTAATTTAGGGTTCCAATAAAACTATTTGTTATTGGTCTACTTCGACTCCAATACAATATTATATTGCATCAACATTGACAATAAACGGCAAAAGTTTCCCCACCAGGAATGTAATATTGCAGTATTTACTCCAATTGTTAAATTACGTACTCGAAATGTCCGGACTCATCACTATTTTTGTGGATAGAATGGCGAAGAGACTACGCGACGTAGAACAGCAGCTAGTGCGGGCGAACGTTGTCGTGAAGCTGCATCTCAAGCTGCTGAATGGGGCCAAAACTGCATTTCGGCCTGGAGAGAACCGAAGCGAAGTGTCGGCCCTGGTGAGCAGCGTCAAGCACGCGCAAAGGGTACTGGAGAACTCGACCACCGGAATTCTGAAGTTAGCTGCAAAATGGCTGGACCAAGTTCCGCAAGACGGGGAAGAAATTGAGACGGAAGACGAGATGGACGTTGGGGAGGAAGAGGAGAAAGTGATGGTCCATTGTAGTGACGATGTTGTAGACTTTGTCAGTTCTGGAGTGCGAGAGCGATAAGTTGAGGGTGACAGCGGAATTTCGAGATGACGCTGACTTGGGTGTGGAGAGGGGCCTGGATGTTGAGATTCAAGTCACAGAGGAGTATAAGCAATTGGCTCCACCGAGCACACACCAGAAACACGAGCGGGGTACATCGGCTGCTGAAGAAACATACACGGGGACCAAGAAAAGGCCCCGGACTGGGTCTAATTACCATGAAATCCCGAAAGGAAAGCGACCCGCAATTGAAACTGCGGCTGAAGACGTTACCGCAATTGTGGTTCAATACACCGAAGCTGTGTCTGCAGTGGAGAATTCGCTTCAACGTAAAATTTTGCTGCCAGAAGATTTTGCCAATCTGACGACAATTACTACCAAAGCAAACCGCGGTGTCACCGAGTGTATTGGTAAATCCCCGGTTGATGAGAACTTGGTAGGACGTTTCGGCCATGCTACGTCAGTCATGGCGGATACAATTTGTGAATTCCAGGGAATCTCGTAGACGCTTGTTGGCTGGAGAAGACAGCAACGGAGGTCCAGACCATTGCGCATCTTGTGACTTGTGAATCTTTGGCACAACAGCAGATATCACTGCTTGCAAGTGGATCGCTACTGAAAAACCAATTAGTTAAGAAGTTTGGATACGAACGTTACGAAGGTAACGACGCACGGAGCCTTGACGCGATACAAGAACGCGTCGAGCGCTACAAAAATGACGGGCGACAGTTGAAGTTGAAGGCAATTGTGCACCCAATTTCCTCAGTCGCAACCCGACTTGCAAGTGACCTTAGAAATCTCAGATCCAACGGAACCATCCGAACCGAAGAAAACTGGACTCGCGTCGCAACTCTAGGAAACGTTCTGGCAGCCTGGATGGGTCGCGCTTTCGAGTCGAAAAAGGTGAGGGCACACTCAAAGTTCTTCCAAGACTTGTTGATACAGCTATTGACATATGATGACGTGTTTCCTGGCAGGCTGCCTCCTTCACTCTTAAATAATGAAGGTGCGTTGAACGTTGTGATCTATTCAACAATTTCTGGTCTGATCGGCGTGTTGTGCGTTATATACTGTAGCAATGCTAAGCGGTTGGCTACAGTTAAATATTAAACATTAAGGAAGCCAAATGGGCCAAGGAATGACAACCGAGGCGGGCATACTAGCTTCAGTTGCAAATCCATACTAACGAAACATACTTCGAGATTCATGCCCCGTGGTGTAGGAAAACCTGTCAACTTCGATCTGGCTAACTCGTGCTGTAATGATCTTCAAATTCGATAGGGTACAGAGTACGCGCCCACGACTTGCACGATACAGCCTTCTGGAGTGTCGCCCAATTTCCTGGATATGCATCTGACAAGGTTACCGACTGTCCCTCGCGCCACGGGACTGCAAGTCCAGATTGCTTCCCATCAAATATAACCTGCAACTCCAGGCAGTACGGGGATTCCGAAGCTAAATTGTAGGAAGACTGCTGAAAAGGACGTCTGCATTCGCGACCATAGGATCAACCCAATTCCAAAAGAATGATACATTCGTATGATGCACCCGGAGTTTGAAGAAGGGAGTTACGTTCGCAGTCTGCGGTAATTCAGAGATGAGGGTTCTACCAACATGTAGAAATCCAGCGTTCCTCTCCAGTTGTGAATCAGGAATACCTGTGATCGGATTCAACGCGAGGGAGAGAACATACGGGTCAGTCTTACTACTTGTAGAGCATCCGGAACTGATGTTAGATCGTTCAACTCCAAGTAGATTGTTCCGGATTTTGGCCATTTCAAATCTAAATCTTCGGGTATCATGCACAAGTTTGTGACACAGAACCCGATATCCTTTAGCGACTGTGGGAAATCCTTCTCCTGCAAACCGGCCGGAAGCTGACCATCCGTCATGTTCACACGCACTAGAAACAGCATCACGAGATTTGGATGATGAGGTTGTGAGATGGCAGCACTCTCATTCCAGCTCGCAATGGTGCTATTGTAGATCTTCAAGAGCTGAAGCCGCGAAAACTCCTCAGTATTTCCGGTACCTCAAGACCAGAACAATGCCTGACTACTATCCCTGAGGTAGTTGTGGGATCAAAGGTACACCACTGAGCAGCAACTTCGTCAGCAGTCCCACTGATTTTAGTCGCGTGACAGTCTAACACGAACAGAGAGCACGATTGCTGAGAGGTTCCCAAGGTTTTACTTGCATTGCGCATTGCTGAACGCTTGATACGGACTCGGCATAAACGTGCAGGACCAAGAGGATAGCTCCCCATGCGAAAAACAATGCTTGCATCAGTCGAGATCCTGCCACATCTTGTAGCCTCTTTTTGCCATAAGCGTGCTCCACATCCATCACCCTGGTCAAATGAAGGCACGATGGAGGCTCTTCGATGATTAATAGATGGGCTTCTTTTCTCTGACAAAGCTGGTCTAGCAGTGGTTGAACACAGGAGCTTCTTCATGTTGTCCATGTTGCCTAGCATGCTCACCGCAAACACTATTCGCATTGCCAAGTCACCCCAAGAAGTGAAAAGCACGAGTTGAAACTCACTCAGGACATGCACAAGCCAAACATCTTCGTACACTTGTGGCTTGAGAATTATCCTTTCTCGAGGTCCAAATCGACTGAATAAACAGCTAGTAGCACTGTCGAAATGCCGACAGACGTCATAATGTCGAGAACGCATCACACACAATAATGCAGAACCGCCGCTTTGTTGAGGCTTTTGTGAAAGGTGAAATGTAGGAGCGCGATAGACTAGCAGTTGACTTCCTGTATGCCAATAGCCGAATGGGTGAAGACGTTTAAGACTGCTAATAAGCGTCGCTTCTTTTTGACAGCAAGTAGATAAAATGACTACCCCGCACACCAGTGAAAATTGCAATCGTGTTCTCATTACTATTCGTGCCCAGTCCGAGATCGTGAAAGAATACCCGAAGATCTAGTGACATGCCTCGCAGGTTTCGATATCCTCACATCGTTGTGAAGTAGACGAAGCAAAATAAATGAAAGGTCAGGAATGGAAACCATCACATGCAACAATCGACGAGGTGCTGCTGGCATCGGTGAATTTTGCACCAGCATCAGTTCGAGTTGGCACCGGTAGAGTGCCACCGCTAGGTTTGGTAGTAGTGTGATCTGACATCTTCAAATGACCAATTACTGTCTGCAGATCATTCAAGGCGTGATCTCGTCTAGGCCTAGCCAAAGCCAACACTTCAGTCATTTTCAGGGCATCCACAGCGTAAAAATGCTTGCGAAAGTTTGAACCCCATAGGACACTGCAAAGCGATCAGCGCCAGTATTCACAACATCGGCTATATCTTAACATCTACAAGATATTCAGAGACCGAACCATGTTGCTTGGTTTCTTTCAACTATGTTTCCTTGTTCTTTGGGTCTAGTGAAAACTTTTGATCCCACGCCTTGATATCAAATTGCGTTTCCCAATCAGATGGTGAGCAGTCAACCGCCTGACGAATCACATCCCAGTTCTCCGTTGATGCGTTCATAAGCACAGAGGAGTGCCCAGCTTCAAAAGCAACACTGAAACTGGATGCGGAACCGCTCGTAATTTGCTCAAGCTCCAAGCAATATCTAGTTCCGCCAGCAGATAATATTATCCCCGGCGAACGTGAAATGAATGGGTCGATCCACGACCAGAAAAACGAAATATTCGTGTTGGTAACATCCAGAGAGTACAATTCCGTCAGCGTCGACGTCACATTTTGTGGTAGCTGATTGAGTCGAAGATGACCTAGGGTTATACTCGGTATTGATTCCTCGAAGAGTTCTGGAGGAAGCTCGGTCATCGGGTTACCGGACAAAAAGAGATATGACGGCGACAAACTTGTAAGCGCTTGAGGTACGGCTATTAGTTGGTTATTCTCCATATAAACACCGGATCCCACCGGCCATTTGGAGTCGAGGTCGCTTGGAAGTGTTCTCAAATTGGTCTCGCAAAAAACTAATTGCTCAAGTTTAAACGGAAAATCTAAGGATTGAAATCCGTCAGGGAGCAAACCATTCGACATATTGACGCGGACAATGGACAGCGTGGTCACCTTTGGGTGGTGCGTATTCGTAATAGCAGCATCAGAATCCCAGTCGACGATTGTGGAATTGTACACTTCGATCCCTTGCAGTAGACGAAAGCCCTGAAAGCTTGAAGGAATCTCCAGTTCTGGACAGTGCAGAAAGCGGACTTTGGTTGCGGTATGACGGTCGAACTTATCCAACTCGGTCTGCACTTCGTCTTTGTGGCCAGAAATACCGAGGCTATGGCAGTTAAAGTTCACCACAAAACAAGAAGGTAAGGTACCAGCCATAGGATGCACTTTTGGTGTGCATTGAACTAATGGCCCTCGTCGAGCTGCATGTACGTGTAGTGCCACAACAACAATACCCCATCCAGCAAACAAGATATGGACTACCCGTAGCGTAGTGCGGCCCAAGTGTGTAACTAAACCGGTTGCCTCGTAGGAGCTCTGCCTCACGATGTGCGTTTTTCTCCCTTCGGCGGATATGGGTCCTTCGTTTCCAGTTATCAGACTGGGTGCCACCGACGCTGCATTTCGGATCAGATGAATCGTTGGGGAGTGAACGCCCGCGACTTGATCTGACCGATCGTGGTGTACAAGAGTTTTCATATCAGCCGTGCTAGCAGCGAGGCTAAACGCGAAAATGGCGCGACTCATCAAATCCCACCACGATACAACAATAATCATCTGCACTTCATTGAAGAGTTCAGCACTCCAATTATCATCCACAAGTAGATCAAAATCGAATCCAGTCCCGTCAACGTTGAATTGTTTGACGTAACTTAGGGCAAGTATCGTTGACACGCCAATTGTCGTCATCAAGTTCAGGACGCAATCACACACGATTGCTGCAAACCTGCGTTCGGCTTCACGTTGCCAAAACCACCGCGAGTACGTGAGGACCGATGACCAGCAATTGATCGCCAGGAGACAAGCGAAAAAGCGATTCAGAAGCATATGTGCCAAGAACTTGCTCATTTTAATGGCCTGTACGGACTGTAGTGTCGTCTCTAGTAGCTCCCGGCAGATTAAAATGAAGTGGAAATACCGCCCATTCACACCCAGAATGCCATGTCGCCCAGTTACTTTATGATACACCATGGCAACAAAGTCAACGCCTCGACCCGGACAAGTGGTAGATAATATATTTTCATGGCAAGCAGAATTCCCACGTTTCCTTGTACCAAACTTTGTTTCGTCGCTCTCTCCATGTGCTTTCCACCGCGAGAATGCCAATGTACGCTGTCGGAAGGAAGCGACGATCATCGCTAACGCAAAGATGCCGTGCACCGCAGTCAATATCATGAACACAGAAGAGATCGTGCGAAAATATTTGCGTGGCATTCCAATCTCATTGTACTCCAGTATGTAGCTCAGTAACGTAGTATCGAACCCCCAGTAGAACTTAGCGTAGATGACATTGTACGCGCATGTGACGACGTGCACGCCGAAAATCACGATCCACCAGAAGGCAAACCAGCAGAACGAGACGTTCACATACTCCGTCCGAGGACGCTCCGGCTGAACCATGGCTTGTGAAAACAAATATAGATGTAAACCAAGTAAAAAATGGGCATGAGCTCAGGAAGAAATAGATCTCCACCTCAACCGCTAATAGAGACGAAATCTGAAACGAAACTCGAAAATCTACGGTGGCCAATCTTTCGCAAGCCTTCTTTCGGTATGGTTTGGATTGTGTCGTGCATCGCTCCCTTTATCTTTTTGTTTTCGACTGAGGAATTTCCGTGATAGAATATTGCTTTTTTTTTGCATAATATAGATATTCTGTATTCCACTGTCAAGAAGTGTTGACAGTTCAGCTGTGAGGTGAGCGCCAATAGCCTGGAGTTCGAGGAAGATTTCAGTTGTTTCAAGACCGTAGACGTTCACAACAAGAAGGTGGACGATATATACGAAGGATCGTGGACAAGCAGCCTTATCGCGAGCTATCGTGTAATAGTGACGAATGCCCGGCCTGATAGAAAGAATCTACGACCGAGGGTAAGTTAATCAACATGTATTGGCATCACAAATTGAGTCTAGATGGGGTAGTACATGTAGATGTAGCCTCGACAATTTTTCCAGATGGGATGTATAACGAAGTTACGACCACACCAATTTGGCGAGAATGATCGAATCAGTCATGTCCTCTACCTCGCCAGGTCTAAAAATCGCGTATGTGTGAACAGCGCAGTTATCCAGGTGGATAAAGATGGAAACAGAGTCGGGTGCCGTCCAAAAATGTCTTCTACGACTGTAAAACCAAAGCTTGTGGCCAAAGGAAGTCAGTAAGCTTGTGAAGGGATACATACACCTACTTCATCAACACGACTAAGCGCACTAACAATGTATCTCATGCGACGCTACTTCTCAAAAATAGTGATTTTGGTGTGCTGACTGAAAAAGACGCGAGTCCAATCTTATGTTGATGGACGAAATGCTGGGCAGGAACTGATGTGGGCATATACAAGTAAACGCCCAGCAAAATTCTGGAAGAATACTGCAAAGTAGTCAGTGTGCGTGAACATGACAAGACCACCACGAGAGACTCAAGCTACCAGAACGCAAATCCATAAAAGGTATAGGAACAAGTCCATGCGTAGAGGCGACAACTGACGGGCCCTACGGTGGCTTGGCTATGACTAATACGTGGGTGAAGATAGCTAACTCTAGGTCAGATGAAAAGAAAAAAAAATACTGGGGCCTTCCTGTTGTTGATTCGATTATCTAACCTCCCCAGTTTTGTAGAGAAAAAGAGAATGGACTACTTCCACCCATTCAGTTGCGAACCCAAGATGGACGCACGTGTAGTAGACCTCACTGAAGGCTGCCAGAGGAGCTACAAGTTTCGAATAAACCCCATGGACGTCTATTGTCATCCAGACCAATGTTGCTTACCGTAGAATAAAATGGCCAGCATGTTTCTCAACTTGATCCAGGGACGCTGGAGTTGGTCTGTCCTTGCAACAACGGAGGAAGACACGCCAATACCAACAAAAATAGCTGTGGTGTGTGGCACATTGTGCTGCTAGCGCTATAAATGCCCAGTCACGCTACGGTTCTGTCACCAATTCCTCGATAAACTCCCACATTGAGATGCCGCATCGTGTTAGACCGGAGCAATCACCGGGGCTGGCGCAAATTCGTAGCCATGAACGCATCGCACGCTTATGCACCGACAAGTTCTCGCCGACCGTGATCCTCATTTGGATTGCCTTCCTATCTCTCCATTTCGCATGCTTCCTGTATTTTGCTTTTGCGAGCTGGTGCTACTGGAAACTTCCGAAAACTCGCCTGGATGCATGGCTCTCCATGTTGTATATCGGAATGGGTACCGAATACCACCATATGACTGCTCTGGTACATGCGTCCGTGGCAATGGTTCATGGTGCCTATATTGTTTGGATGATTGGGTGGTCTTGTTGGAAAAAAGACGTTGTGTTCGCTATTTACAACGTTTGCAAGATTCCACTCAACCTTGACGGCATCGGTGACGACTGGCCTGTGGTTGCTCCTCTGAAAGACGGCTTCTACTGGGTTTACAGAGCTACATTTACACGAGACGGATTTCTTGGAGTCGACGGGCCCAACTTTGATTTGGTGTTACTATGTCGAGAGATTGTGGAGACGGCGTTGCAGACCCAGCAAGCATATCGTATGAGTCTGTTACTACCGCGTAGAGAACTAAATCGTGGCTACGTAGCTTTACTTATTCTGAATTGTTGGAGCACAGCTCTTGTGCACTCGATTCTCCGTAACCACGCCACGAGACGACGACTACTGGCGCTTGTCTGCGACTGTATCTTGGATCTGGTATCCTCCGTGGGGGTTACCACACATTTAGTGGCTATCTACATCCCGGATTTCGAGTTCGACACGTATGGATTTCCGTTTTTGAAGTGGTACGAAGACGTTTGGCGAGTCCATGCGATGAGCGAATTTCAAATGATATTGGTGAGCTCGTGGGGTGACCTAGTGATGCGCTGTGTATTCGCAATGAGCATGCTAGGTAACCTAAACAACATGAAGAAACTCATGCGTGCGAGACCAAGGAAACCTCTAAAAGGTGGCACGAATGCGCGACATCGCGTAACTGCAGTTGCTCCGTTTCATACAAGCTTAGCAAACCTGAAAAAGTCTATGCCCAATTTTGATCGAGTGGATCGGAAATCTCTACACTACTGGGTGGGTAAAATAACGGAGATAGGCTTCTTCGTGTGGGGGTTAGTAGTTTTGATACTACATTTACATGCTGAATCAATATCCGAGTTGCCTCAGTGCACAATTCAAGTGAAGCCATGGTCTACGTCTCAGCCTTCCTGCTCCTTGCTGGAACTCAACTGCTTTAAATCTGGATTTAACGGTACGCTAGCCGAAGTCACGGCGCAATGGAGTTCATTTGATCCTACCACGGTAGTGCGTGTGGCCATTCGGCATTGCCCAGCGCTAGAGATCCCTGAAACATTGACAGAGTTCTCCCATCTAAAAGAATTCAAGATCTACAACTCGACAATCACGAGCTGGGATGGAAGTTCTGCTATTACTGAAGCCTCCCATCCCATGCTGACGACACTTTTCCTAGTGCGCGTGAGTATGACAAATGGCGAACTTCCATTGGGTCTTCAGGCAGACGATTTCCCTCAGGCGCTGGAGGATATTGAGTTTTGTGTCACCAATTTGCGTACCTTGCCGGAAGACTTGGATTTGAAGTGGCCCCAGTACGCAAGCATTTATCTGGAGGCTGGGGAATTTCATGAAATCCCTCCATCCTTGGTACGTCTTGCCCCTTACGACCTGTCGCTGTCGTTAAACCCAATTTCAACAATTCCGAAGGATCTTTTTGAGAGCGAGTCAATCGCATATTTAAGTTTTGGTGGTACTTTGATCTCAGAGCTCCCTGAGGACGTGGCACAGTTGGCTTCTTCCGTATATGACGTCAATCTCAGCGATACGAACATATCTTTTTTCTGGTCGTGGATTGATCGTTTGGCGATCATCCCGGCAGTTGCTCCCCCGATTTCTGCTGGAAATACGCCTTATTGCTTGGCCACCCAGCGAATTCTTGAAGGCAAGCAGACGAGCTTTTCGATGGCCCAAGTAATCGTTGATGGTGACGCTAATGTGTCAATACTTTTAGATGCTTCTGTCGGCAACTGGGATACCCTGGAGAGAGCAGTATCATGTGAACGAGTGGATAGCACTTGGTACCCACTAGAATTTGAGGATGAGTACAGTAAAGCAATTTGATGTCGACGACCAAAAGCACGTTTGGCTTGGTCATGCAGCTAGTGCTCCATTCGTCAACTGTAACCAGATAATAATTAAAACAATTTTATCCGATGTGCTATAATTGAGTAAACCATGACTAGGTTAGCCTGAGCTTTTCATAGTTTTGAGTTTCATTGTCCTATTTCCCTGAAGACTGTCAACGATGCCGCGGTGTTCTTGCCTAAGGCATCACACGCAAGAAAGACATGCCGTAATCGATCCCTTCAGCAGAATGCTCCACCGCCGAGTTCTCCCTTTTAGTCTTGCGGGTCTGCTGGCTGATATTCATTGGGTTGCATGCTTTCTGCGGGCTCTACTTTGCGTCCATGTCTTTAATCTACTGGAAATTACCCAGGACTACGTTCGGTAGATGACTGATCTGTTGCGATCTCGGACTCCCTCCTCAGGATCACAGGTCCATCTCTGTTGTGCACGGGGGCATAACAGCAGTTCACGTGAGCTACTTGCTGTGGATAATTGGATGGTCAATCGAAAAGCAACGGCTTGTTTTCGCTGTTTACAACGTGTTTGGTCACCGAACAGCGATCTCTTTAGGTGGAACACAGAAGCTCACTTGTCGAATTTCTAATTCTTATCGTGCACTTATCGCGAAAATCGGATTGATCCGGGTGGACGGCCCTTACTTTGATTTGGTCCTGCTGTGTCGAGAGATTTTGGAGACGTCACTCCAAACGCATCAAGCATACCGCATGAGTCAGTTGCTTCCTCGTAGCCAACTTAACAGAAGTTACATCTCTCTGTTGGTTGTCAACTGTTGGTCTACTACAATAGTGCACTTCTTCTTCCACAGAAGCGACACCAAAAGACGGTTCTACGCCATCGTATGCGACTGCATCCTTGACCTTGTGACATCTGTGGGTATATCGATAGCGCTGCTGGCACTTTACTTACCGGATTTTGATTTCGATATCAACGACTTTCCGGTTCGCATGTGGTATGAAGACGTTTGGGTTATGCACATCATAAGTGAGCTTCAGATTCTCATGGTGACATCATGGAGCGATCTTGCTATGCGGGTTGTCTTCGCGTTGAGTATGATAATGAACATGAATAACATGAAGAAGCTGTTGAGTTCTACCGTGGCCACTCCACTCGTTGGTCGGAAAAGAGCTGTCCCAGTATTAATCGCCGATTATCCGTATCCGCTGTGCTACCTCAACACCCAAGCTTGCTCGATCTAAATGCTCCTGGGACGCATCGAAACCGATTAAAGGCGATAATAAGTGCAGAAGCAAAACTGACTCAGCCACTATTTTTCGTGTGGGGGGTTATTATTCTAGCTCTTCACTTGTACGCAGAGTCCATTGCAGGGCCTCCACAGTGAATGCAAGTAAAGCCCTGGATGATCTCTGAGCCAGCATGCTCTCTTCTAGTATTGGACTGCTGCCACTCGAATTTAACTGGCACAGAAGCTGAGGTCGTCGCTCAATGGAGCTCCTTTGACCCTACCACTACTGCTGGCGTAGTAATCCGCCACTGCCCCAACCTTGAAGTGCCTGACATTCTCACCAAATTCTCGAGGCTGAAGTTACTTAAGTTCTAGAACTCCACCATCACGAGCTGGAATGAGAGCGCTGCTCTCTCGCAGACTCATCACCCAAATATCATTATGCTGTTTTTAGTTCGGGTTACTTTACCCGATGGACTACTCCCAGCAGGAGCCCAATCCACCGATTTTCCTCCAGGACTCGGTGACATCGAGATTTGTCACACCAACTTGCGGACTTTACCTGAAGACGTCGATTCCAAATGGCCGCAGCTTGCCAGCATTTACATTGAAGCTTGCGAGCTGACCGAGGTTCCGCCTTCACTAGCCAGACTAGCACCTTACGGTATTTCTCTTGTGATGAATCCGATCTCAAACATTCCTCCAAGGTTACTAGAGGGTGAGCTGGTGTATCTACATATCGGAGCCACATCGATCTCAGAACTCCCTGAGCAAGTACACAATGCTTCACCCTTGGAGCAGATCCGCGTGGACAACACGAACATTTCGTTCTTTTCGTCGTGGATTGATCCTGTCATAGAGAGTGCCGGGGCTGTACTCTCTGACGTACCAACGACCATCGTAGCTTCAAACACACCGTATTGTGCGGATTTACAGAGCATTTTCGACGGTGAGGAAACGAGGTTTTCAGCAGCGCAGCAAGAAGGACAATCCACTATTTTATCGGATGCATCGGAAGGAAATTGGTTAACGCTGAAGCAGGCTGTGGAGTGCCTACGATTATGTATCCTATTGATGCAGAAGATGAATACAACGGGATCAAAACTGTGCCACCATAAAGAATATGGATCATTAAAAAATCATCTCGGAGAGAGACAAATGACTACACCACAGATGAGTGAACTCCAGAGGCTGGTGTACCGTTGCCTCTGGCGCTCTTCAGCCAACATGTGCCGCCCTCGTAGTTGTTCCACGAGAAAGCCCGGCAATTTGACGTCCTCATGCAGATCGAGCAGCAGCCGTATGGGTCGGCGCTTCTGGCGTTTCCAATTGTGGCACCATTGTAGTCCACATTCTGCTCCATCGCACAACTTGGAGCTGGCGGGTTCGCAGTGGACTGGCCCGAAATGACGCCATCCGTGCGGGTAGTCGCGTCCTTGCGGTTCTTGAGCCAGCAAGTGCCACCATCCGTGTTCGTCCACGAAAATGCACGACATCCACCGAAATTCCTACAAATCGAGCAACAGGCACCGGCAGAACTAGATCGGACGCTCCCGATGTCGTTGCCGATGTAATCTACACCACTCTCAAGGCCGCAAGTCGCAGCGTCGAGATAAGGAGTCGCCGATGTTGAGCCCGTGCGCACCACCATTCGGCCCTTCGCGCTCTTCATCCAGCACGTGCCACCATTGATGGTCGTGAAAGTGTACGCGCGACACCCACGCGTGTTACTACACACTGTACAGCAGTCCTGCGCACGAGACGCGGACGCACTACCGATGTCATTGCCCTCGTAGTCGGTATTTTGCTCCAACTGACAACTCGAATCGCCGCTCATGATCGCGGACCTGGCGGCAGCGTTCACGTTGACGATGCCGCGGCCACTTTTGAACCAGCAAGTTCCTTCGTTGAGGTCGGTCCAAGTGTAAGCGTTGCATCCAGGTCTGTTAGAGCAGGGAATGCAACAATCCCAGGGAGTAGGGGCCAGAGCACTGCCGATGTCGTTGCCACTGTAGTCGAATCCGTTCTCCACAACGCACTGAGGCTGATTCAACACGACGCCAGGCTCGAAGTCGACAGCTTGCAGTTCTCGCGAGGAATTGGCAGACGAAGTTCCATCAGCAGTAGTCCCAGTCCAGCTGAAAAGACCCAACAAGACACACAGCAACGCAGTCTGCATGTCTCCTGGTAAAACGAGAAGTGAGCTCCTGGTCGGCCCTTTCCCCCTTGATAAACCTGTGCGACAGACGACAACACCAGCAGGCGCCGCCTTCCGCCTTTTGGACAGCAACACAGGCCACATGTAATAAGTAATAGCTTGATTTCTTCCAGCCACCGCTCTCCAGAAGGCATCGTTTCCGTACTTTCCTTTCCTGAAGACTTCCAGCAAGGACCTCCACATGCCTATAGCGGCACATGCGCATTAGTAGCCTTTCGTGTCGACAAAACCGCTGAACGGCTCGGCATTTGGAAGGTCCGTCACTCGAAAAACAGCTGAATGCATTCGCGAAACGTACGGGCCCCTAGAACGCCAAATCACATTTAGCAATAAGTTAACCCTTTCGCGAACACTTGGGTTTGTTATACTATACAAATCCAAGTAGTTACCAAATAAAAGGAAGCATTATGCCTCCTTCGAGCATGTAGCCATCCATCCCTCCAGATGGGTTGAAAATAGAAGGAGGCAAAATGCCTTCTTCGAGCACCCTTTTTTGGGTTCTCTGATTGGTCAAAATAATTCATAAACCCAGGAAAGTCAAACCGAAAGGGTGCCTCCTTCCGTGCGATTGGCTGAAGCCCAGCCGGAAGCATCACAGCTTGCAGTAGGGCAGGTGTGGGAGCCTGCGTATCTTCGCTATATATTTCAGAGGACATCACCCTGGCGCATGCGTCCCAACTACGGAAGGAATTTCCTTGACGGGGTTCATTGCTGCACTTTGGAGAGATGCCGCGCGGAGGAAAGCGGGGCGTCACCACGGAGCTGAAAGGTGTGGCTAAGCGGCGGCGTACGATGCCTTGATCGGAAGATGTTGTCGAGGCTGATGCATCGGAAGGTAGAGACGTCCCCCACCATTGATACCAAATCAAGTGTCTAACTGGCTATGCTATGTTGCTCAGATGACAGCGTCTTTTTCAAGGAGATGTGGCGAGCTCTTCGCCGTGAGGGCTGGACGTCTAAACCTCCAGCACGCCGCAGTTTGGACACCTGGTATCGCTATATTCGACCGGGAAGCAATGTAGACGGCGAAGAAGGCATATATATTTTGGGGGGGGAGAAGGCTGTTATAGCCTACTACACTAGTATGCAGAGTGACCCACAACGTGTTGTAAATGATGGATCTATTGTGCGGATCCTCACTTCATACGATACGCATAGTGTTGCGCGTGACGAGCATCGCAATAGTATCCAGAAATCCAGCTCTCGTCCTGATTGTGGAGATGGAGGCGCTGCGGAAGTTGTCGTCCGTGCTGGTGCCAAGCGTGTTGCCAGTGACGCTCCAAGGGGACGTGGTCGTGACCCTTCGGCAGGAGGAGAAGAAGGGCAAGCAACCGTTGCCCAGCGTGGTGGCGGAGAAGGAGGAAATGTGCATACTGTAGCCCGTGCTGACTTCGAGCGTGTTGACAGTGACGCTCCAAGGGGGCGTGTGCATGGTCGTTTGGCAGGAGGAGAAACAGATCCATCTCCGGTTGCCCAGCGTGATGGCGGAGATGGAGGCGCTGTGCAATATGTCCCCACTGACGTCGAACTATCTGGTGGTGGGTTCTCAAGTGGACGAGGGCGTAGTGCTGGATGTGGTAGTCATGGTCGTGGAGCAGGCAAAGGATTTGGTCGCGGTGGACGTGGTCGTGGATCTCACAGTAGATGTGGTGTCGGCGGTGGAAGTAGACGTGGTCGTGAGTCTATCAGTGGACGTGGTAGTGGAGGCGGTCGTTTGACTGAACGAGGTGGAGATGTACGTCCGGGTGCGCAACGAGATGATTCAAGCTTCCAACATGGCAGTGCAAGTGAGCAAAGCGAGTCGGAAGAGCAAATACGAAGCCCCGGAATGGCTGACACGACTTCTACATCGTCGCCACCCCAAAGCCTGGATTTGTACATCAACAAACTCGTTGCATATACGTCGTCGAAATCGAAGTGGCTTACGACAAAGAAACTTGAGCCGGTCTTTAGACCTGTAGGTGCTGCCTACATTGTCGGGCGAGTCTGTCGACGAGTTATGCAAAACCGAGCTCTTCTCTACGAAGTTCGTTGGCTAGACAGCATGTTTCAAAAGCATGTCCACTCCGTCTTCCTTGGTGTCCTTCAGCAAGGAATTGAGAACTACCGGCTACTGATGCAAACGGCGTCTAAGCCTTCGTGGAGCTCACTGACGACAGCGCCTGATGTCGCAGACATCCCAAAAGGTGTTGTGCTCGAAGCTTTAGTCGAGACGGAAGAAGGTAGCATAGAATTTGACCCAGATCAGTCACTTCCTACAAGCCTAAAGGAAATGGCGGTTGTCAAGAACATGCGGTTTGACCCACGAATTCAAATGCATATGCCGACAGACTTGTACACACACAGTGATGGATCGACGACAACACGTGTGCGGCCGGAATACGTTCATTTGTTCACGCATTCGGCTTCGTCAAGCTTCCTTGCCTACGCACCCGTTTACTTCTGGCAACAAGTTGTAAATTAGACCAACGCATACGCACGAATCAAGGGGGTCAACCTTATTCACGCGGTGACACTTGTTGAGCTCATGAAATTCGTTGGCATCCTATTCTTCATGACGATCAATGACAAGGGTGAGTACGCCAACTACTGGGGGGTGCAACCTGATGGTGAAATTCTAGGCAATCAAAAAACCTCGTCCGATTTGGACAGTATCATGCCATTGCGACGATTCAAATTGCTCCGCAAAGTTTTTCGTTTTCGAGCCGCGTTCAATGCGATCTTGCCGCACGGATTCGGTCATTACTCAATCTGCTTAAGTGTACCGGAGGAAGGTACATTGACATGGGCCGGGACGTTGCGCTCGACGAAACCAGTGTTGCGTGCCGATCACGATATGGCCGCCATGTCATCATGTTTAATCCCATGAAGCCAACAGGGAAGTACCATTTCATGTTATACGTTGTATGCTGTGCTACCACCTGGATTGCTGTCAACTACTGTTTCCACTGCAATAGTAGTATGTCGGACAGACTTGGAGGTGTCGTATCAGTTCAAGAAGCACAGGAACTCGACCACGAGTTAGTAGAAGCAAAAGTATCAGCTATCCGGAAGCTCGTGCTAGAAGTTGTCCGTCCTCTGAATGGATCAAACCGGGTCGTCAACATGGACAACTACTACACCTCGGTTCAATTACTGCAGGCACTGCGCCTCAAAGGATTGTATGCTCGTGGTACGGTAAGAGGTGCTAGCAAACATTTTCCAAAGCACACAGTATTGGAGAGAAATCACGCCAGTCGCGGGGACTACCGTCAAGGCGTTTCCAGTGAGCACTGTATTATGGCAGCGTCGTGGTGTGATGGTAGTATAGTCCAAATGATTTCAAACGCAGACTCATCTTCAATATCAACCGTGGAGCGCCAAGTTGGAGGAACGCTACAATCGTATCCAGCACCGGCATGTGTGAAACAATACAACCAACACATACAAGGAGTCGATCGACTCGATCAGGTCCGCGGCCGTTTTTCAATTGCCGACGGTCACTCGTACAAGAAGTGGCATAAAAAGCTGGCACTAGCGCTCATTGACATTGCTAGAGTCAACGCCTACCAAACACGCCGTCAAGTGACGGATTTTTCTAAGCAACGAGACCCACATCGAGCGTTTATCATTCAGCTCGCAGCAGAGCTCATTTCAGGCAAATGGGTAGAGGTGCCCAGTGACGGGAGAATGGCATTTGATGCTACTGGTGTAAATGAGGCCAGCTCGCCGTCCGTTCCATCTACTACCACATTGGTATCTGTGAGACTTGATGGGAGTCCCCAAAAGCGTTGTACTGCGGTGGCGTCTCGGCAAATCCTGGGTGACCGTAGTAGGAAACGACGGGCGTGCATCATTTGCCGATGGGAGCAACGATATCCCACGGGAAAAAAACGACTACTGTGGGAATCACAACGTGTGCCTTTGCCGTGGCATCTACCCTGAAGAGCCCAAGGCGTATATGTGTCCTGATACGGATTTGACTTGTTGGGAGAAGTTTCATCGTTTCTACTTCCCCAACAAGCTATTTTCCGAAAAAGGCAACCTCCGCACTGTTGCGGAGCTTTACAAACTCAAGGCAGTAGCAGAGGCATCACATCCCAGTGCTGAAAACCACACCGCACAAACAGACCAAACGCATGTGGCTCGCACACTTGAAAGTGCTTTTGATTAGGCTTGCACTTCCGGGAACGCTATGCTTCGGAGTTAAAGTTACTTTGCCGGTTGGAGTTGCCATGGATTGCACGGAACAGCCACAAGAGGTGGGGGGTCTACATCGCGCACGCGTGATGCTTGGGCTCATGAGGATGTTGATTTACCTGAGTTATAGTAGCTCCGGCCATTGGAGTCGTAAGGCAAGTGTTGCCTCACACAATAGCAGCGTCATTGCATCGGACGAGAGGCAGTTAGCGAGAGTAGAGCCGCAAACTTGATTGACGGGCCTGATTGTTTTGAACAGCAATAGCTGGCCGTGTCACGAAATATGCAAGCTAGCAAGATGAAGTAAGTGCGCGCTGTATTTTCAATATTGAGGATGTTGCATTATCTTTTCATGAGTATTACACGTCACGGAATACCACGACACACTAGACCATATTTCAGCACCACCAAAACAGATATTAGTATGGACCCAGCGCCCGTCTTTGAGGCCTGCTCGATCGCCTGATTATCCGTCACGACACTTCTCTCTGTACCTCAAACGTGCCTGAACTACATGGGTTTCACGGCTTCTTGCAGCCACTTTTCGTGTCTCCCACGCTATCTGACGGACAAACGTTCTGCAGTCAACCAATAAGAGACACAATAATCGAAGTCTCCACATCTCTCACTCTTCTCCACCACGTACCAGGATCCCGAGCACGTTGCCCTGCTCCGGCTCCGATTTCATCGAGAACCTGTGCCCATATCTCGCGTTGTAACCCCTCGCGTTGCCTGCATATTGATCTGCACAACAACACTTTAAACTCAGTACATCCACACCAGGTCACATCAACTCTCCAAACACGCACCATCCCCGCTACCAGCAATTTAGATCGGCTGTTTGACGTCGTTGGGGCGGATAGCCCTGATCGCCGCTTTGCGTAGCGGCGGCACTGGCAGCAGGTTCTCCACGCGCACCTTGAGCTTGCTCCGCGCCTTGAGCGGGATGGACAGCAGCCCACTGCCATCCCGCGGCTCGCCGGCGATGCAGATCACTTCCTTGGTCAGCGCGCCGTGCAACAGCGGCTGCAGCTGCTCCGAGTGTAGGAACAGCCGCGTACCCACCGGTGCGTTGAGGCCCAGCAGTCGCCGCACGTACACTTGCTGGCTGTTGGCCAGCAGACGTTGATCAGGCGCGAGGGGCGTCGCGACCTGACGCAGGCGGCGCGCAGCTGCTTCAGGCCCGGTCGGTAATTGCGCCGCAGGAAGTGCGCGAATGCCGCCTGGTACTCGGGCGGTAGACTCAAAGCGGACGGATGGTCTCCGTCAGCTCGGTCGTGGTCTGTAGCACCAGCAACACGTCACGCAGTTAGTGTCCCCCCCCCTTCTGTCTATACCAACTGCAGCAGGCTCACCATCGGCTACGGCAGTGGCGCGTCCGCCGGCATCTTCTTCTGGCTCTTGACGACCACGTGCAGCGGGTCCTCGGGCTCTGGTTGCATTTGCGCGTGATTCCGTCCACGGGGGTGGCGACCGCCTGGTTCTCCAGGGCCTTGAGCTCCGTGCGAGGCTCCGCCGAATCCATGGAGCCGGGCTTGTCCTTCTACCTCTGCGGCCGGTGCTTCTTTAGTGTCTTCTTCTTCTGATCGCGAATGCTCGCTTCTATGCGGGTCCCTCTATTGGCATGGACCAAGCATTGGCGAATAAAAATGGTTGTCGAACACCGAAACGGACGCCGGCACTTCATCGTGCAGCTCGTGTGTGTGCTGCTTGGGCTCATCAGGTTGTTGATTTAGCTGATCTATACTAGCTCCGGACATTGGAGTCCACCGTAATGCAAGTGTTGCCTCACACAATAGTAGCCTATTGCATTGGAAGAGAGGTGGTTATCAAGTCCAGAGCCGCAAACTTAGGTTGGCAAGCCTTGAACGGCAATAGCTAGCCGTGTCACCAATGCAGGCGAGCTAGCATGATGAAGGACGTGCCCGTTGTATTTTCAATTTTGAAGATATTGCATTATCTTTCATGCGTATCTAAACTACGCTATCAATCGCTTTTACCCACTGATGTTTTGCGTGTCGTACGACCCGACGTGGACTCGTGTGCCACCACGCGCTATCATGTGAGATCGTGCACCCCACATCGGATATCGCTCGACACGTTCGCGTTCTGTATACTACCACGTACGAGTTCACGT
>LGTU01000680.1:0-29904 GCA_001314425.1 Phytophthora pluvialis | reverse complement strand
TGAACTTCTTGCTTTCCCGACTGACTGGGAAAGCCAAAGAGTGGGCGCTAGGCCGACTGGTGACCGACATCACCGCCTTCCCCTCTTTGTGAGCCATCAAGAGGGACCTACGCCTCGCATTCGAGCCCCCGCTAGACGAGTCGCGCACGCGAGTGGCGTTCTTTGCCATCCGACAAGCGAATACGTCCATGGGCGACTACGTCCAGAAGACGCGCCACCTAGTTTCATGCATCGTTACGAACCCAATCGACGCTGCATCTTTAGTGCACGTGTTCACCTTCGGTATGCGTGAGGGCCTGACACGGTACTGCCTCACGCGAGCGGAGCCAACGACACTTGAGGCTGCGCTCGCTCTCGCGTTGCGCGAAGACTACACGGTGGCATCCTCTTACGCGCGAAAGCTGACGACGGACGCTCGGGCATCCGCGCCCAAGCCCATGAAGATCGACGCCATCGAAACCGGGTCGAGGTCGTACAACACCTCGACTACCCGAAGAGCTCGATTCAACAACGGCAATCGACAGCTCACTTGTTTCCGCTGTCGCAAGCCGGGCCATCGCGCAGCCGTGTGCCGCGCTCCGGTCTTGGCAAGCGCTGAGGTCGTCGGCGAATCCAACGACAAGTTCTCGGTCGCTTACCAAAAAACGGTCGGGACCAGTAGGCGCGGGGCGCCCTACTGGCTGGAATGGATACCCCGGTCCACCGGCCCTCCTAGCCTCCCTGTGCTGTACGCACAATACAATGCCACCACGTCCGGCGACTCGAGACTGATCCTCATCAGTCGTCACGTCGCCGGCGCGGAGCGCCCGCTCCGCGCGTTGCTTGACTCCGGAGCCACGAACAACTTCATTCGTGACGACTGCCTCGCTCTCCTTCCATCGGACGTGCGCGTTCGCGAAGGTCCGGGTGACATCGTTGTGAAGTGGGTAGACGGCAAGTCACACCGCGCTNCGCGCCGTGTCGTTGTCGTACAAGTTCGACGGCTTCTGCACCAACGACGACTTCTTGGTGATCGAGCTGAACCTCGCCATTGACTGCATCTTGGGGATGCCGT
The DNA here is from genome assembly GCA_001314425.1 of Phytophthora pluvialis. Taxonomy (NCBI): domain Eukaryota; phylum Oomycota; class Peronosporomycetes; order Peronosporales; family Peronosporaceae; genus Phytophthora; species Phytophthora pluvialis. Next base: position 28,850 of record LGTU01000680.1, on the reverse strand, counting down.
GGTTAGCTCGCTACCAGCCCGAGCTCGACTGGTTAGCCCGTTCGGTCCGGCGCCGTGTCGGGTACGACGTCAGCGAGGTGTTCACTGCGTATGTGTTTCCACACGAAATGTGGCTTCGGGTACCCTGCCGGGAGACGCCTATGCATGTTGGTCACCGCCTCTCAAGTGCCTACATTCCCTCATGTTGAAGCGTGTGTTCAAGATTGGGGTATTTTTGTCGGTCGATGGAAGACGCTGAGTTGGTTTGTGTAAGGACCCCAGCGAACTTGTCCAACAGAATTCAGGCGGAGCTGAAGAGTGTAGTGGTGGTGCAGCGTCCCAGGGACGTAGTCTACGTAATCAACCTCGTCTAACACGCGGTGGTTGTTGGCTACCTTCCCCACACACCGCAGAAGGACAACTGGGCTGCAATAGGAGGAAGCGCTGTGGTGCTCCGCGGGGATACAAACCTGGCATATCGCTACGCCGCGCAATCTGCCTCGGCATTTGCGAAGGGGTCTGAAGAGGTTTGGGAGCCTGTTTGCCGGCCTTTTGTGCGATGGATGAAAGGTGTTGGAGCTTCGAGCTAGAGAAAAAAAGTTGTTTTTAGAGAAATTAGAAGAGAATCCAGAGTTTTTGGCTAGAGTAATGCAGCGAAGGCATGCATAGCAAAGAAGCTAAACCGTAAGCGCATACCCCATAGCAAATAAACCATTTTCTTCCCGAAATTTCGATACGCTGATTCCTTTTGGATATATCGATGCAAGATGGAGGTATAACTCGTCAGAGATGCTCGAAGTTTTTGTGAACAAGGACTTTGACGTGACCGGATTTTCTGAGGGAGTATTTAAGATGCAGAAAGCACCACGAACAAGAACTCAGTGCGATAAATATAAGGAGGCGATGCAAAGTACGAAACGGATGTCTGATATTCTCAGTACGTATGGCGCACCAAAGTTCGCGAAGGCTCTGGGTATGATAGACCGACTCGTTGAAGCACTTGCAGAATGCCGTCTAGATTCGGTTGAGCGGGCGTGCGACGTTCTGGCGAGTACGCCTTCGTTGCAGAGTACGCCTTCCGTGCCAAGTCGTGTTGCACAATCTCCACAACACGGTGCACAATATCCCCAACATGCCGCACAAGCCGCACAAGCTGCACAAGCTGCGGGTGGAATTGTACCAGCTACTCGTATCCATACTCCGCTACCAACATGTCACGCTCCACGGAGTCTGGAACGTGCCGCTGAAGAGACAGCAGAAACACAGTTACAGGATGAACCTGGGGCCGATGCAAATTCCAGATTGGCGACCCCTTTCAGCCCACATAGCCACGAGGTAATAGTCCTGGGTGACGATAGCAGCGACGAAGATGGATATGACGTGTGTGTGGGGGGGGGGGGGCAGCAACAGAGATAGTATTGACGAACCAACCCCAAGCCTCCGTCCAACCCGTCCACCAGCAGCCTCTGACGCTGGCAGCGCTTTGCCGGAAGACAATATCCGTCGACATCCACCAATATGGACTATAAGTAGGACCAGGACGACCCCCGCTCACCGTGCGAAAGCGAAAAATTGCGCGACGGAAACGTTTCGAGGAGATTAAAGCGCTGTGTCAACATCGCCTCGAACCGTCGGAGACATCTTCCAACACGGTGGCTGAACTAGACCGTCGCATTCACGACACGGTATCCTACAGTGATTGGTCTTCTTATGCCAACCTATTCGCCATTGTCTCAAAGATGAGATCAGTTGAAGAGGCCCCAAATCTCTGCATTGCAGTGCCAGCAGCAAATCCAAATGTTTTCTTCCGGAACGCTAAGCTATGTCGAGTACTGCTCCCCCACGAGTGGGTTGAACGGTGCCGCCATTTGATCAAGAAATGCCGCGATTCCTACTACGAACATAGTCACACTGTTTTCAAAGACGAAGAAATTCTGCTAAAGTTTGAACAAGGTTGCTCTACAATTTACCCGAAAATTACGGGAAACTACATCACTGCCATGGAGGTTTGGTACGGTATCAAGAGCGTCTTCGCAAAAATTGACGCGTGTACGGCTTGGATTCGCGAAGTTGACATCGACGAGGCGCTGGTGGGATATTTGTTTGATGTCGAGGTTGATTTCAGCGTCGAAGACGTGTGCACATGTCTTAAACATATCGACATCCTCGACGAGGAGGAGCGTGCGCTGCTCAACTTTTCATACGGCAAGGAACTCAATGATGTGTGTATGACGGCGGCGATATCTGTCATCTGCGAAGATGCTGGTAGCGTACCAGATACACCACTAACCCAAGTTTTTACTACCCACTTGATGACAATGGAGACAAATGCGCAGAAAAAAGAATGGCTGTCAGAGAACAATATCATTGACAGAGATCAAGACAAAATAGTGGGGGCAGTGTGGATCGACAAAAATCACTGGGTTCTCTCGGCATCAGCAAGAAATCAAACGTCTTTATGGTGATGGATCCTCGCAATGACAAAGTCACTGTCGAAAAGCTGTCCAACCTGTTCAAGAACGTCTTCCTGCCCGGATTGAATCAAACCCAAAGATGGAGACGGGAGGTCGACAGCTCTTTCCAGCAGATGGATGACAACAGTTGTCGTGTGCTTTCCTCGAGGGATATTTGTCTGGCTCGTACGAACTGCCCAACGAACCTAGTTTGCTGCGGTTCCGCTATCTTGTTAAGGTTCTCCATGTGTGAAGACCCCTACGAAGCACGACACCCTAATACGACGCCTAGATGCCCGGATTCAGATTCCCAGCTGGAATTTTGCTGTGCATAGTATGCGTTGTCTTGTGGTACTGTATTGTGCACAATCCACACACTATATTGTGTGGCCTTGTACAGGTTACCACAATTCAAGCACAAGCTGAAACCGCACCGGCTCTCTGTGTTGTGTCAACAGTCTCTGTTATGTTCTTTAATGTACTCCGAGACTTTGAAATCCAGAGCTTCACCGTTGTAAGCACGGCGTTAGTTTAAATAATATTTATGCCGTCTCTGCTACGTGTAACCAACCATACATGCTCAATGTCGATCACTCCAATCGAGACCAAATCAACAATTTATTCCTCCCAGCTTTTACACCCCGACCAGGTCTCTAATTCAGCGAAAACAGCCGGCAAATGCCCTTTTCAAATGAGACACAAAAACACGAGCGAAAAGCGCTTTTACCTTACCTTGCAGGCGCTGGTACAGCAAATGTTTCGCCATCCAAGTTTGGGTTCACATGTCAACTGGCGATTTCCCTACGACGACGCAAGCATTTGTAAAGCTGCTTCCGACGTCACAATGTCGCTCCTACGAATGTCCAGCACCTTCTGAAGTTACAATCTGTAATTCCAGCTGCAACACCGGCAAGCCGAGCACATCGGCTTGAGCTGCAGCCGTCGTCTACGAAAGCTCTATCCGGATATCGGATCGTAAATGAGCTCAACGACCCCATTTTACTGCGGATGCCTGACTCATTTTGGTTTAAACTTGGTCAAAATCCTCCCCGTTTCTAGCAGATCCACCCAACCATGCGGTGCCATTGACGCTGTCAATGTGTCAATGGCGACCATAGGAGCTGGTCGCCTCGCTCACTCTTCATTTCGCAGCGTGAATCGAAGATACGCGATGAAGGTTTTCCTGCCTCTGACGATCGCGGGTCTGTCGTTGGCTGTCGCCAATGGTGCCCTCCTGACTTCGACCTACACAGGCCCCAAAGGTCTGCATGAGCTTGCCACCGCGCAGGGCAAGTACATGGGCACGGCCACGGACAATGGTGAATTGACGGATACCTTTTACGTCGCGGCGCTCCAGAACATTAGCGACTTTGGCATGATCACTCCCGGTAACGCGATGAAATGGGACGCTACCGAGTCGACGCAGAACACCTTCACGTACACGAAGGGTGACGCCATTGTGACGCTGGCCGACGATATGGGCGCCCAAGTGCGTTGCCACACGCTGCTTTGGCACTCGCAGGTCCCCGACTGGGTGCAGAGTCTCAGCAAGGATGAGATGCTGAGTGCTCTGGAGAACCACATCACGAAAGTGATGACGCACTTTGGAGACTCGTGCTACGCCTGGGATGTGGCCAATGAAGTGATGGGGGACGACGCCACCTACCGCAAGTCGTTCTGGTACAACACGACGGGCACAGACTTCATCACGACTGCGTTCAAGACGGCCAACTCGGTCAAAAAGTCGCTCGGGCTCAAGACGAAATTATACTACAACGACTATAACACCGACACCGTCAATGCCAAGTCGACGGCCGTCATGGATATGATCCAGACGCTGCTGCTCGATAACGACATCGCCATCGACGGCGTGGGGTTCCAGTCGCACTCCAGCTACTCGGACACGGCTACGGCCGATGGCATCGTGACGAACCTTGAGCGCTTTACCGCTCTTGGACTGGACGTGGCCTTCACGGAACTTGACGTCAAGACCAGCTCGACTTCGCCGTCGGAAGACGAGCAGGAGAAGCAGGTCACGGTCTACACCAACGTGGTGTCTGCGTGTCAGCAGGTGAAGGACTGCGCCGGTGTGACGATCTGGGACTTCGATGACACGTACACGTGGCTCGACAACTCGGCTCCACTTCCCTGGTACCAGCCGGGCGGTAAAGGCACTGCACTTGTGCGCAAGCGTGCCTATGACGGTATCGCTGCTGGATGGGGCACCTCCAGCAGCAGCAGTACGGCTTCCTCCGGCACAGCTAGCAGTGCATCCACTACGACGACCAGCACTGAGAGCAGTGCCGCGGCGGCTACGACCACTGAGAGCACCAGCGTTGGAGGCGAGAGCAATCTGCAGAACGAGGCTTCGACAGCTGCTAGCAGCACAACCGAGAGCAGTACTACTGGCACTGAAACCACCAGCACGGAAGCCTCGACTGGTGCGAGTGCTGCTACGGAGACAACGAGCATTACCGGCAGTAGTACCGACACTGAAACGTCGACGGCGGCAAGCAGTGCCGCTGAAACTACGAGCACTGCAAGCAGCACGTCGGGCACGGGGATCACAAGCACAACCAGTAGTGCAACTGGCACGGAAACCACGAGCAGCAGTGACACGGCGGCTTCCACGACTGAGAGCAGCAGTGACAACGCCCAGACTTCGACTACGGGAAAGAGTGGAGCCTGCACTCGTCGACTTCGCAAGTAGCGATTTTGCAGTGATTGTGGTGGTGGGAGTGGTTCAGCAGTAGAGCCATTGCACATCCAGCGCCTGCGTTTCCTTTGAGTATTGTTATGGGTAGCGTAAAGAATCATGTGGTTGTGACAAAATGGCGTATAAAGGGTTAAGATTGCAAGTTTGTGTGCTGCTAAACTTCCTGGCTTACTTCTATAGCAGCTCGCTGGCTCGAGCTGCAATTGAAGACTTTTGATGCATCCCTCCGTAGCGAAAGCGGGTGGATGGCTAGCCCAAGCTTCCTGACCGACCGCCACCAATGTTCACCCGAGCATCCAACTTCTGTGGAGAAGCTCCCACCACCTCGGTCCTGCGTCGAACAAATAATTTATATCTGTCTGTGCGGGGAGATCACTTCGCAAACAATTGTGGCAATAATATCCGGATACGGTATTGTCGGATCCTGCTTAGCCATACTCGGGACATCAATCTTGTAAAGTTTTTACCTACGAAAAGCGAGCGCCTCCACCATGGACGGCTTAAGCGTCAAGGCTGATCTCTATAACGAACTTATGCTGGCTGGAGAAGACTTGCTAATTGTTAACCAGGAAACACGGCGAGTTTCAAGGCCTCATCACGCACAGTACAGCATGTGTGGATCACTGACACAGCAAGACCGACGCCAGGTATGATGAACATGTTGTTGCACTATTTCAAAGCAAAGAGCACAGGTTAACGCACCCATCTCTTTCATGTGCTTGATCACGAGGCGGTCGTGAAGGTCCGTGAGGAAGCGGCTCTTATGGATACCCACATATGGAGCGGGCCCTCTTCCTTTGAGAAGATTTCGTACATCTTGTCTTCCTCCGTCAGCCGGCGTAGGAGCACCAAACCACGAAGACCTAACCGTACATGTACAGTATATCAAAAACACAAGTTTGATACGCCCGAGCATTCGGTTCTTCGTCTTGGCACACGAATCGCGTTCGACACGAGGGAAGCCCGTGCCCTCGTTGTAAAGGAGGTCATGGACGACGTTGAAAATACCAAGCATTCCGAAGTCTTTGAAAGCCATAAAGTTGGTGAGCCCCTCCTAACGAAGCAACCACATCCTTTTCAGCGCGCCAGCTTATAACGATAGCAATCGATCGGAGTGACTGTAGAGAGCGTTGGACGTTGAGCATTCGCTCGGTCGCGCGTCGCGCCACGCAATGAGGCCTCGGTCTGCGACTTGCAGTGCAAGTCTGACGAAAGTAACTGAGCCTTCAGAGACAGGTCAACAAGCCATCATCGGATCAGTCTGTGTATCCAAGCAGCCGTAACCAGACTTAATTAATCGCGAACTTGTGGTGTTCGTCATCTTGAGATCGAAGGTACCCCTCGGAGCGCTGAAGATAAGCAACTACCAAGGCGCGCTGAAGATAAGCAACTACCAAGGCGCGCGGACCTGGTGACCCCCCACGTGTTCAAGATCCCGCACACCAAGACGCATCGGGCCTGGTGAGCNAAGTCGAAGGAAAAGACCGAGGTGAAAGCTTCGAGGAAGACGGGCAGATCTTTCAGACTGCCTAAAAGGCTTCTATAAGATAGTGACATAAAACTCAAATAGAAGGCCGCTTAACAAACCAAAAAGACATCTTGAGATCGAAGAGCTGTTCGTCTGCAAGCAAAGGTGTGGGACAAATCCCCAACACACCCCTCGCTGTTCGAAACTGGGCATGATACGCCGTGCAGACGCGATGAATATACACATCGTGGCTATCCTACGCACCGAGAGATCAGATGGCCAGGACTCGGTTGCCTCCAGTATCACCTGGCGTCGAGTTACAGTAATGGATACATGTATCCTTTGACCCTCGTTCATGTGCATACATGGACATGTAGCAGACTTGCAGCAGCCACTTTCGAACGCGACGGCTACCCCTCAAGTCACCTCGCGTGAGCTCAAACCCCACCACCAAAATCGTGTCCACCATGCTCGCTTCGTTCATGCTCAGTGCGTTGGCTGGCGTGCTGCTCGCCTCGCAGGAAGCTTCGGCCGCTTGCAGCAGTTGGTCTACCCGCTACCAGACCAATCTGGAAGGCGTATGCGTCTGCAATGCCACTCAGTGCGACACCGTCTCTAACGACTACAAGACCGACAGGTTGGGGTCTACACCTCGTCCAAGGCCGGCGACCGCTTTGTCTACACGACGTTGATGCGACGGCTGCGAGCAACCCGACGTACACCGTCGACGTGGCCACGCAGTACCAGACCATGATCGGTTTCGGTGGGTCCTTCTCGGATTCAGCCGCTATCAACGTGTACAAGCTCTCGTCGACGCTGCAGCAGATGGTGCTGGACCAGTACTTCTCGGACAAAGGTCTGGAGTACACTCTGGGCCACGTCACGATCGGCTCGACGGACTTCTCCACGAGCATCTACTCGTACAACGACAACGCCGGTGATCTGGCCCAGGACAAGTTCTCCATCGATGTGGACCGGAAGTCGAACAAGATCGATTTGATCCAGCGCGCGCTCAGGACTTCGTCGCGCGACGTCAAGCTGTTCGCGTCTTCGTGGGCCCCTCCAACGTGGATGACGACGGAGAACACGACGCTCAACTGCGCGCTGAAGGGCAACCCAGGCGAGGAATACTGGCAGTCGCTTGCACTCTACTACTCCAAGTTCTTTGACGAGTACAAGACGGAGGGCATCGATTTCTGGGCTATGACAGTGCAGAACGAGCCGACCAAGTCAATTCTTCAGACGTCGGCGTGGCAATCGCTACGCATGACGGACGAGGTGCAGCGCGACTTTGTCAAGCTTGACCTGGGCCCCACGATGGCGAAGAACCACCCTGACCTCAAGATCATTGCTGGCGATGACCAGAAGGCGGGCATTCTGGACGAGCTTGCCCCGTTCGAAGACGCCGACTCTCTCAAGTACATCAGCGGCCTCGGCGTCCACTGGTACCGCAACTTGGACTTCTTCTTCTTCGACATTGGCGGTGACTTCGACAAGCTCTTGACCTTCCACAACAAGTTCCCAGACATCTTCATGCTGGCGACGGAGGCCTCCGAGGGCTTCCTTCCGAGCTGGCTGGGCACAGGCTCCGGACCGTCTCTGAAGGACGCCGACAAGAGCTGGTCTCGCGCTGAGAACTACGGCCACGACATCATTGAGGACATCAACAACTTCGTGGGTGGCTGGACCGACTGGAACCTGGTGCTGGACACTGCCGGCGGTCCCAATTGGTCTGAGAACTTCGTCGATGCGCCGATCCTCGTGGACGAAGCTAGCGGCTCGGAGTTCTACAAGCAGCCCATGTTCAACGTTATGGGCCACTTCTCCATGTTTGTCCCCGCCGGCTCGCGCCGCATCGAGTTCCCCAAGACCAAAACTCTCAGCAACTTCCACCGCACCGCGTTCGTGACACCCGACAACAATGTGGTTCTACAGTTCCTGAACCGCGACAACTCGGACGTCACGGTGAGCGTGAAGCAGACAGACGCCAAGACCTTCACGCTGAAGCTGCCGGCGCACTCGATGCAGACCGTGATTCTTCCTGCGTCCGACGCCACCAAGATCCAGGCGTAAGCTCAAATAGCCAGCTTATTAATCTTCATGTTGCTCGATATACGAGATATCATCGTAACAACTCTTATAAATCTACGCGCAGGTTAATGGCGGATCTGTATTCTGTGATGTACTTCGAAGTAATTCCTAGCATCCAGCACATATAAAACCCCAAACTTGGTGCACTGTTGAATCTCTAAGACGGAAGGTTGATTAGGTGCTAGTCAAAATGTACCAAAGCAAAATTCTTTGTGGCACTTACAGAAAACTAAAACGGAAAAGCACCCTCGAGTCTCTGCTCGAAGATATCGTCCTTGAACGGCACTTCGTCCTTATCCGTGAGCCACACGTTGCCACCAAGGGCATCACCGTTCAGCGTATCGCGAGCAGCCACCGTCAGTTGGTCCCAAGTGATCAGATCCTGGGTCTCACCAAGTTCCTTCGTGAGTTGCAGAGCGGCCTTGTTACCCAGCAGACTGAAGTGCGAGTCGAGCTTGATGCTGGTTCCATCAACGTACTTGAGCATCGGAGGGGTGGCCTTACCGTGGCCAACACCGGCAGACATTGAAACGCCCAGAATGGACGAGTTGGTCGACGCGGGGCTGTCCGTCCAGACGATCGCGTACTCCCAGTAGTGACGGTGGCCGGACAGGTGGTAGCGGCCCTTAGGGAAGTACCAAGAGTACATGATGGCCCACTTGTCGTGGTACCAGCCCGAGCGAGAGTACACCTGCGAACCCAACGCGGAGCCCTGGCAGTCTCCGTCAACGGGGCCAGACCATTTTAGACCACCACTGGCAGAGCCGTTCGCTTGAACCGCGGGGTACGGGTGGCATCCGTACGAGATGTGGAGGTGCGGCCTGTACTTGATGGCAGACTTCTGCGAGTCAGTAATGGGCTGGGGCTGGGCGAATGGCTGCACTTGGTCGTGGTTGACGCGGGTGACGTTAGTGGCGCTGGAAGTAGCGAGAGAAGCGATAGCTGCGATGAGGAAGGCGCGGAGGTTCATCTTGGTGTGGAGGACTTCGACTGTAGAAGTGGATGGTGTGCTCCGAAGGCGGCGAGTTGGAGAGTGAGATAAATCACAAGGATCGATCGTGCGTACCGTACATACCTCAGCCTTTCGGGCAGCAAACTCCATCTGCGCTGATACATGTACCGGTACCTGTACCCGGGCTGCCTAGAATGTACTCGATCAGGAAAAAAAAATGACAGTGTCTCCGTCTCAGCAGTCTCGAAATGTGGGTCTGCTTCTTTAGTAACGAAGATACAGGATCTGATCGGACTGGTTACCTGGATAAAACGCCAGCAAGAATTTCTATTATCGAGATAGAGCCGGCGGCACGGGTATCAAATCTTTTTTCCTGTGTCACTTAGAGGCATCCAAAGGTTCTTAGCCTACGAACTAAGAATCTTAGGGTATGAATTCTACGAAACTGAGGGGAATTTGATATGCACGGGTTATGAAGACGAGCACAAGCTCGAGCAGCAGTCGTTCGAGAACGAAATGAGCAGTAGGTCAACAGTATTGGTTCGTGCGCACTTGCACATGTATCCTACAGTAGTCATCTGATCTAGCGCTATAGGCTTGAAGTCCCTAGCCGCCACTGGCGGCCCGCCAGGGACTTAGATCAGATGACTAGGATACAGTACATGCGCTGCCCTGGGGCAGCGTGCTTCGTCTCTTGAGGGCACATCGAAAACGAGCGATGCCAGGAAACTTCAGTACAGCAACTGCCGCAGCAGTGACACAGTTTACGCTACGAATCCTATCTACTAAGTACCGGTACTAGTACAAGATAAGAGTGACGAAGCATTTCACGTGGCGGTTAGGAGGAAACTTTCGAGTAGGGTTGCAGACCAACACGAATTCGCATTGTGCACTTCATGATGATCTACAGTTTCATTTGTCTTAATTAGAGAAACTTGCTTAGCTCCAGGAAATGGAGCACATTTGTCGTTATGTTGGTTTTGAGACCACTACTGCAACGTAATCTTGTTTGAATGGCTGCTTAGGTCGTTACTAACAGTTAATGCATTTACCACTTTTTCAGCAATACCACACATATTAATGTGTTAAAATAATGTTAATGCTCTCCATTTTTCGAGTTCTGTTTACCAATGTGGTGTTGGCATGCGTGCTTGGCTATGCGAGATTGAGTGCGAGATGAGGTGAGGCTTGGGCACAGGTAAACTCTTTAGCTTTGAGATGAATGGCACGGTAGATAATAGCAACGTGATGGCATGCCTTAGTCATCACTTTTCCATGGAGTTAAACTTCACATGTGCATGTAGCCATACTGCACATTCGACGTAAAGCTAAAGCAAAACACACAAATATTGAGGTAGAATGAATGCGTTTACACAACAATTCAATCCTGAAGGTATCTCTCGCTTCTGTTTCACACTTTTTATTTTTTGTTTCTTTCTTCATTTACCTCCACGTAAGAACTGTCTTCTTTTCCGTGGTAGCATTTTTATAAGGTATAAATTACGTGTTCTCATCAATTGAAGCGCTCGTGATTTTGTGTGTGTACTGTAACAAGCCACATGTCACCGAATACACGCGGAAAGATACGGGATGCCATTGCCACAAGGCCTCTTATTGAATGTCTCACTGGAAAACGTCGTTACTGTGAGATTTAAGGCTTGGGATTTAACTAACTAGCTAAAATGGATAAGCGTTCTTGAGCTTTGACGAGAAGACATCGTCCTTCAGCGGCACCTCGACCTTCGAGAACGACAATTTCGTTTCGAAATCAGCATCAGTCAGAGCGTCGCGAGCTTCGTCCGTAAGCTGTTCCCACGTGATGAGGTCCTGTGTTTCGCCGGACTTGGTCGCCAGCTTAAGAGCCTGCGTGCCGACCCAGAAACGGACGTAGGAGTTGAGCTTGACCGTCTTGCCATCCAGAACATATTTCGACTTCGGAGGAGCTTTTTTTACGTAGCCTGAGCTGCCTGGCATTGACACGCCGAGGATGGTCGAGTTATCAGAGTTTGGGTTATCCGTCCAAACGATCGCGTATGACCAGAAGTGACGATGACCAGTGTCGAATTTGGTCACGAACTGGCTTCCCTTGGGGAAGTACCAGGCATACATGATAGCCCATTTGTCGTTGTACCAGTCCGAGCGAGAGTACACCTGAGAGCCCAATCCAGAGCCCTTGCAGTCTCCATCAGCCCAGCCGGACCATTTCAGACCGGCGCCAACAGAGCCGTTCGCCTGAACAGCGGGATATGGGTGGCAGCCGTACGAGATGTGGAGCTGGGGCTTGTACTTGACGGCAGACTTCTCCGAGTTAGTGGCAGGTTCCGGCTGAGCGAATGGCTGCACCTGGTCGTGGTCGATCACTTCGCCTTCAACCTTCACCGCAGCAAGCGAGGCAACCGCGGCGAGGAGGAAAGCGCGGAGGTTCATCTTCGTCAACGTTTGTGACAGTAGCGACACCCAGACTTGAGGCGTGCTTGGTTGGTTGAGATGTGAGCGCTCCAAAGCTTTGAGCAGCTTGACTTGCCAGCCCCGTCGGGGCCCCCGAGGGCGACACCAATGCCGCACCATCGATGAAGACCGGTCTTGCCTCCATACGCTAGGACAGAAAACTGATGCTCGGGTGCGGGATTTGCCTCTTCAGCTACTGAGAGTCGGGACCTGGTCCGTCTGGCCATTCAAGGTCCATTTCCGCAATGCCTTTCCGCGAACACGGCCGGTTACCTACGATACTAGAGGCTGCCTTGGTGCTGCGATCACGTGTGCTGCTAGCAAAAGGTGTGCTTCATAGTGTCCGTATGTATGAAATAGGGAACTTCGGATGCATTACGATCGTGATCACATGTCCTTACCTGTATTAGTGGCATGAGTTGTACAGTACGTGAATCTGGCTGACAGTGAGATTGGATCTCTAGGCGGAAGGAGCGCTTTGAAATCACCCAGAGGAGAAGACCGGCTCTTGCTTCTGTGTGGCCATCTGGACTCCCATAAAAAAATTACTTTGCTCAAGACTGTAGTTTGAGGATGTGCAAATGCTCAGCTTATATGAATTACAATACTTCAGTACAGGCACCACTGCTTGTCTTTCCGTTCTTCCTTCACCCTAGAACTCAAACACCTCGCTGTGCACGTCGAAGCGCACCTTCATCTCCCACGACAGTGACAGACTCTTGTTGATCACATCACGCACCATGCTTGGTGGCCCACAGACCAGCACCGCTACTCGCTTCTTGCCACTCTGCTTGGCTTGCTCGCCGATCGCTCGAATAGTAGCGGTAATGTCAGGACGGGCACCGTAACGGAGACTGCTCTCCAGGTGACGGTCCAAGTCAGCTGACTCGATATCGCGTTCCGAGCGGGTGAGGTAGATCTCGCTCGAGAAAGCTACTCCACGGGCGTTGACGATCCCGTGTGGGAAGTAGCTCTCACTTTTGAACTCGCCAGCATTGTGGGCCTCGTCGACGATAAGACTCTGAACCATCTCCTGGTTGCGCACCGACCAGACGAAATGCACGCGCTCGATGCTCAAACGACCTTCGTTGTGAGCCTCGTGGTGCAGCCAGTTAGCGATCGAGCGCATGGGAGTCACGCCAATCCCCCCGGAGAACAGCGCAAAGTGCGCGTATGTGCTGCGGTTCTCGAGGTCAATAGAGACGCTGCCGTACGGCCCGTCTACCAACACGTCGAAAGGTGCAGCAACCTCAGCACCACCGGAAGCAGCAGAGACCATTGACTGCAGTCTCTTAGTCCAGTCACCGAGCACCTTGATGTGGAACGTCACCATCGGCTCATGTGGGGACGAGGAGATCGTGAACGGGTGCCACTGCAGGTTCGAGATGGCCGGCACACACAGGAAGACGTACTGACCAGCGTCGTAGTTGAACGCCTCGCCAGTGTCCTTGCGCACACGAGGGAACTGGATCTGAACAATGTTACCGGACAGCGCCGAGATGGTGACTTGATCGCGCGCAATGACGCCCATACGCTCGCTGGAGACGACGTCGGCGGTCGTATCTTGCCCGGTAGCTTTCTTGCCGCCAACAATGGAGCCGCGAGCGTAGACGCGAGGACGGTAGGCGTGACGGAACGCCATGTCGATCCCCCACGGGATGACGCCGATGAGAGCAGTCGAAGCTCCGTGCATGACTGCAAACACCAGCACGACGATGAACAAGACCCAGTGCGTGCGGAGGAAGAACTCGAAGAATCGGCGGCGAACGAATCCAAGCGAGAAGATGAACATGAGCACCATCGCACCGAACGCGACAGTACCGGTGAGCACCATGTCTCCTTCCCCGGAGATCTCGCCCTTGTCGTACGCAAGGATGTACGCGAGGCCATGAAGCGCCGAGAGGATGATCGTGACGAGCGCGGCGAGCTTGTGGTAGAACAGCACTCGCTCGTACGAGATGCCAGTCATCGCCAGGAGAGCCGAGTTGTTGCGAACTGTGAGGATGAGCACGATCAACAGGCCATAGGTAGGAGGGTTACCCGAACTCTCCACCTCGCGGTCATTGATGGCCTGCATGGCCGTTGTAATGAGGAACACCATGCAAACCGGGAGCGTGATGAAGAGGTCTCCGAGTTTGACGTCAAACATCGACGTCAGGAACGGCAGCGGCACGGAGAACAGGTTGCGTGCCAGTTGCCAGCGCAAGACCATCCACGAGCGAGCGAGCTTCCGGAGTGGGGATGGAACGCACGACTCTCTCGGTTGAGGCGACACAGACTGCAGGTCGTTGGCGTAGTCTCCTGAGCGGGCCGACGACGGCTCCCACATGTCGTGAGAGTGTTGTTTGCCACCACCAGCAAGAATTGGCAGGCTTGGCTGGTTGTTCAGGTTCTTGGTCCCCATCACGGCGTAGTCGGCCTTGGGCGTCTGGGGCGAATCGAGCGTGGTCATCGTGGATGATTCCGAAGTGATGTGCCAGTCACGATGACTTTTTGAGAATGAGGAGACCCGAAGACGGGACAAGTAGAACCAGCGGCAGGGGTGACACGCTTACGATCATCCATGCGGTGCAGCAATCGTAATGCGCGACACTCGCTAAGAGTTCAAGGCCAAGTCCGGCCGGCTGCATAATCGCTTTGCCTTCACTGTCCGGCGCGGTCAATTGTACTCACGAACGTCGGGCATGTCATTTCTACGGCCTCCTCGTGCGTTGGACACGGCTTTCAATTAACTCAAGTCGATCTGAAGACATATTCGACGAAGCTATTTGTATTCAACATTACCGGTGACACATGTTTACGTACAGGTCCATTGCTTTCGAATCTTGTCGACTTCCACATGATCACGGCCGGGCAACCGTGTGCGATGGGCTGTAATCCACGCAGCCGCGCGAGACTGCGTTATTTATAGCCTGGCACATCATCGACCACATAAAGCCACTAATTAGTGAGCCAAACTGAAGCTACTTTTAACTCATGGACTCGTAATGCATCTAAGACTCGAGTTACTGTATCGCAAGGAGACACATGCAGCTTGAAGCGAAAGTTCACTTTGCTGTCCGACGATCTTGAACCAGCGGAAACCATACGGGATTTGAAACGGCTATGCGTGCTTCGATTAATTAATAACTGCGACAACGTGGGAGGATGTCCAAGAAAATCCACTTGACGGCATCACCGCAACGGTGTCAAATCCTAGCCGTTGGAATTACTGTACCAATATTTCACGTCAACAACACTGCAAGTAGACCGCTCCGTGCGGATACACGAGTGGGACTTACGTAGCATGAATGAGCTGTAGATGCACGTGAGCGCACACTGGGTCTGTGTCATTTGAGGCCTTCGTTTTCCCTAAGATAAGATAGTAATTTAATAGTGAAGCAAACTCCAGCAGACAATTCCCACTCCTATGACTTCGTCCATTGTTCAGAGCAGGAAATGAAAAAAAAGTATACCAGCTGATTCACTGCTTCGGCTGCTCGCTGGTCCGATGCATCCAGCGTCGGATTTAATACTGTGCGGAGATCTTATTGATCTTGGCCGCAGCTACGGTTAACTCGCCCCCAGCTTGGCGCGACAAGATCGATAGTATTCTTGTGTGGCACTGTGTAGTACGGTAACACACGCGATTCCGTTGGTTCAGGTTTGTCGGAAAAAGTGTATCTCATTCTACCCATTGAGAGAGCTTTTCGATGCGATAGCCTATGTAGCTCTGGCACTCCATGGATCACGATGGTAGCATTGGTACTGTGGCATGAAGTTGTGTAGTTAACGCTGTTTCTTACTCCTGCGATCAATGCTACGTATTGAGGTGGTAGTGCTATTTCAAAACTTGCACGGCCTTCAGCACATGTGTACCTCAAGATTAAATCTAAAAAAAAATGTTCAAGATGCTACCCACGACAAGCATTGCTACTATGTTCCTGACTGGTCGAATGCAAGCTCCCTCCATCGCCGGCCAAGATATGTATGTGTCGAAGATCGTCAACGGAGGCAACGTGCTTGCCGTTGAAACCCTCGGCCACGTAAACCCTACCGGTAGTGGCGATGGTACGCTGAACGGCTGTGGAGAGGACTTCGCCAGCGCCTTCAACGTGTGGACCAAGGAGCTGTGTAACAAGGATTCGAATGGAGACGGCCAGGCGAACGGTCAAGAGATGGAGATCCATGCTGCAAATGGACCGAGGTCGTCTCGCACCTGGCAAACGCGCGACACTGCGCATCGAGTGTAATTCCAGCAGCTATTCGGCGTCTGCGGCTGAGAATTTAGCATCGAGCGGCGGAAGTGCCTACATGTCAGAGAGTTCTTTAGATGCATCGGTCAACACTGTCGCGATGCTGGCACGTGTTGTGGCTGCACCAATTGGGTTGGTTACTTGTAGTGTAGAAAGTAGACGAACGATTTGAGTAATGGCACAATTCAATAGATGTAGAATATGAAACACCACCTGGCAGCTGTGTACGGGATTGCTCATTCTTCACCCTTTGTTTCTTGCTGCTCCGTAGTTAAATGTCAGCGATCGGTTGGTACCCACTGTGACGCCGTAGGCAGTCGGTGATGATCATTTTCCAGCCCACTGACAGTAACGCAGTAAGCATACCCCCCGCGACAGATCCAACGACAAAAATCCACACCGGAGAGAGATTGGCGGCTTCATTCGCTTGCTGCATTTGGCTGGTGGCCGCAAGGAATTGCAGCTGGTCGCTCGCCTTCTCCATCGTAGCGCTTTCTCTGAAATGTGTGTTCGTGTTGACTTTGCCGAACGCGAGGGATGGGTCTTGTTCTTGAGAGAGAGCAGCCTCCACCATGGAACGAGCTGGTAGGTCCTTCGTACGCATCGCGTTATGATCATCGAGAAGCGGCACTGTCGAGTCCAAGAACCAAATGCCGTACGATACCGGAATCAATCGACGCGCGTGTGGATCCGCCCAGTCGAACATGTCCAAATTCACGCGACGCAGCAGCTGGTTCGCTGTCGAGAGAATGTACAGCATCCGCCGCTTGTGATCCCGCACAATGGACCACTGCGTAGCTTCTCCCATCGGCGGGCGCACCACCGTGTTCAGCAGATGCAGCGCATCCGACACCACGCGCTGCTCCTCGGTCGCTTCAACGTACGACGCATGCACAGTCGGTGCGCTATACCCCTCACCAACCTTCAAATTCAGCACCGAAAGTCTCACGAACCTCTCTCTGGATCCGTATCCTCCTGGTAGCAAGTTGCCACTATTGATATCCCCCGTGGCTTCACTCAAATGTTTGTTTAGCAGCTCTAACTGCTCGGTCAGAGGCGGATCATTGGTCAGAACCCCGTTCGGGTTGTCGTGGAAAACTGTGTGTCCCTCCAAAAACTCAATCACTAAATTTTCCCCATTGCGATCGTGGACACTCACGTGCAGTGGCGCCGTATGGGCCTCGCCGTCCGCTGGAGCTGGCACGTGAAGAACCTTCTGCGCCACTTGGCCATTGATCCCGGCAAGTTGCACCTTTTCAAGCCCCTGTTTCACCTCGTCCACCGTCGCGAAGTTGCCCAAAATATAGGAACAAATTGAAGTGACGACAGGCTTGGACGTGTTGAAGTTGCCGGCCCCATTTCCGGGAGATGGGTACTGCGACGCCTCCAGATAGAGCCAGGCAGCGGACAGCCCCGCCTCGTTGAGTCCGTCAGCTGCCACATTGACCCCGTACACGTTGGCAGCCACGAAACCCAATTTGCTCGTCCACTCGAAATCTGGGCAATTGGGGCATCCAGAAACGGGCAGTTCCTGGAAATGGGTATGTCTTGGGATCACCTCGAGCGCCGAGTCGAGATCCGCCTGAAAGTCCATGGAGCGTCCGCTGATGACGCTTTCCGACGAATCCGCGGCGGAGAGGAGGAAGTCTGAGCAGCCATTGGCAGGGGGAATGAGGTGGAGCAGGAGAGTTAGGGGCAGGAGAGCGAGGCGGGGCGTCATAGTCGACGGTGCAAGTGCGGCCGGCAAGATGTGCATGAATTGCGCGCGCTGATTGGGCGAAAGCGTGTGTCGGAAAGTGGCTACATGTGGTGTGGTGGACGTCACGTTGGTGTGGTATACGTAGCATGAGCACTTCAACTCGGACAGCTACGGTACAGCATGCACACCGTCTCCGGGACTACCAACTCATGCCTCAGTGTTGAAGTAAGCTATAATATCCGCATCTACTTTGCAAAAACCCGGGGTAGCTTTACCGGCCACTATCGTTATATGCATGTGAAGTTTTTGCGTGTTACAGCTCGCATGCTGGCGCTGTTAGCGCGTTTTGTGTTACTTGGAGGCATCGCCAGGGTGAGAAATCCCTGTTGTCCAACGCGCCGTGCTGGCCGTCTTGACGTCCCATTCGCAGCACGGATCACTCAGCTTCTGGTCATTGGTCCGTCCATCGCCATTCAAATCGGCCTCACAAAGCTCATTTGTCTACAATTCTTGCATAGGCTGGAAGTTTTCAATGAAAGCATTGCGGTCCCCACCACCTTTAAGACTAAGAACTTCCCCAATTGCCTCTATACCCGCAATGTTTGCACATTTAGGAAGTCGAGCGACGCATTGTAGAAAAACAGTCGCCATGGCCAAGTTTCAGAGACCACTTGCTATCGGTTGTAGCCTCCAACGCACAACCAACCTCCCTCCAAGGGTGCGTATTCCAATAGGACTGGTGCCTTTGAACTGTTTACCGGCACTTCGATGTCGTAAGCTTATTTTGCTTTCTGGATATTCAACTTCAGATTGCAGGCTGCTCAATTCAGCAATGCTAAACGACTCCGAAACGGGTCGCAAACCGCTGGTTGACGTTATTTCCGTGCGTCTGCAACTGCAGAAGACATTCCATCCCATGGGAGGCACAGCACTCCAGAACACAATAAGCTTAGGACACGCCTTGTGTGGTTTGAGTATCACGAGGAGTTCGGGGCGATGCAGTCAGGTGTGGTGTGCTTGATGCCATTCGAATCGAAATGATAGTATGTAAGTATGTTACGGCGTCAGTGTACGTAGCTTTGGCGTCAATTCCCCCACCAAACCGCAATTTCGTGGAGCTATCTGTCCTCGGGAAACAGGAACACGTTAACATGGCCATGGAAAAGCTGAATCAGATCTCCCCCGAGGACACAGCAGCAAACCAAAAAGAGAACACAATCGCACCATTTAGTATACCTGGAGAGTTTCGAGACATTAAACTATTTGAGCACGATCCAAGCAAACTTTGAGCCGAACAACGGATCTATTCGCGTTAAGTGCCTCTTTCCTCACGAGACTGGCACTGATTTAAGCAATAAATACTAGCAAAAGTGCCATCGCACCAGCCGCCACGGAGACAGTAACTCCAGTCAAAGTTACCGATGCCGAGCTACCAGAATCGCTGGCACTGTCGGAGGTGCTTGCACTCGATGTGCTTGCGCTATGGCTTTGGGAGCTGCTGGTCGCATTCGAACACTCGTAAGCAGGCCACAGGGTCTTGTTCGACTTACTTGCATCATCTCCTGGGTTCGAAACGCCACTGGTCCACGCCGGCTTGCTCGCGGACTCCTCGGTCCACTCACAGCACGGGTCACCCAGCTCCTCACCGTTCGTTTGGCCATCACCATCTGAATCCTCCTTGCAAAGGTCCTTAGTCCACTCGTGGCCCGCGTCGTAGAACGCCCTGCCAAACTCGTTCCGTACCCCGCCGCCGTCTGGGTCGGTGTGGCCAACCGCTTTAACACCAACCACATTATCACCGTTGGGAACTTTTCTTGCGTAGGCCTCGTGGCTGACCGCAGGAGCGATGAACATCGACCAAGACACAAGCGAGATCTCTGGGACTGCTGTCGTTAACCGCACCATCACTTGAGTTGTTGCTGGTACTGGGAGGGGCTTGCGTTTGGTGGTTGAAAATCGAAAGTGAACTGGACCATCAGAAAAGCGGTAAGGTCCGCTTTTAGCCTCAGCGACCAGATCCGTTTTATTCACCATCTTATCGACTGATGTTTGATGTAACCGCGCCGGGTCAGAATACCTACGCTCAAAGCCAGATGGAAGTTCCTGGTATGAACCATAATTTATTATGGGATGCCCTTCCTGGGCCGAACCTCAAGGCCTGCTGTAGTCAACAACAGACCTCCCAGCGAGGTTTAGTAGCTCAGGTAGCACCAGCAGCCACGTTGCCGCACAAAATTTCATCAACATCGCCAGAATAGTATTCTGATAACACCCTACGCACGGTATTGGAAAGGCGTGGTGTACTGAACCCAGCGAAGAGCGACAGGCACGTCACTTGGATCGTTGAACAACAGCAGAGGACAGTGGTGCCGTGAGTGGTGTCGATGCGTCGACAGAAGTACGATTCGGTTGTGTACGAATGAAGACGCCGGATGCCTCGCACTCCCTGTGCAGCACGAAGTACAAGCCTGTATCAAAGCAAACCATGGCGCACGCTTCTTCGCTGTATATTTTTTCGAATCCGATCCTGCAAAGAACGAGGCTAAAAGCAGTATTACGCGTCGCTACAGTAGCTCGACGTAACGTTTTTGTGAACTACTTCTCTAATAAGTAATAACGAGCCCTATCTAGCGGCTCCGTTCGCTAACGCAGAAGTAAATAGAAATGCTAGCGTATTGATCACCAGCAAAATCGCTCTGACTGTTGTAGCGAATTGTATCACGGGTTCTCGTGAGTTGTCAGTCCTGGAAAAATGCTGCAAACAACGAACAGGATACGACAGGAGATCACCATAGTGCGGCAAGATAGCGCATCAAACGAGGTCCGCCGTCGAATGCGAAACCAGTCCCGGATGTCTTTCAAAACTTTCGACCGAAGCAAAAGGACAAGGCCCCCAAGGTCGGAATAAATTGAATCGCAGCTTACTTTCGCTTTCCGACGTTTAAGGCTAGTGCGATGTAGCCAATCACCCGGAAGCCGACGCTCAAGGCCAGCAGCAACCACAAGTCCGATGCAACGGATCGGTTGGAAATACCCTTGTTCGCCAGCACGTCGAGACCTGTCCTAGCAGCACAGGTCTCACCAGCAGCCACATCGTCGCACGAAATCGCATCCACTCGTCGCCAGAACACACGCATGAGCCCGTAGTAACCGTACCGGAACGGAGTAATGTACTGAACCCAGCGTAGAACGGCAGGCACGTCGCTCGGGTCGATGAAGAGACCACCCAGCAACAGCAGAGGCATCAGCACGATGTTGCCGGCGAGAGGCGCGACGTCGATACGTCGGCACAGGCAAGAAATGCAGTATCCGAACGCCACGCACGAGCTGTGCAGCAGGATCACGACGAGCTGCATCTGAATGTACATGCTGAAGTCGTGGCCAATACCAACCAAGAAATACAGCGGCAGCAAGCTGATGACGGGCAGAATAAACTGCTGAGGCAGCTCACACAGGTTCTTAGCTGCGTACCAAGACGCAACGGAATACAGACCGATGTCGTACTCGCGATACACAATAGGGAGTTCCATCGGCACCGACATGATGGCCGGCATCGATGCGCCATAGACCTGCTCCGTCACAATGTAGAAGAACGCACCAGAGAAATTTGACACGCCTTGCTGGTCCAGAGTGAGCTGGAAGAAGATGATACCCACGAGCAGCGTCGATACGAGGGTTTGCACGCTCTGCAATCTCAGAGCTGTCTTGTCACGCAGCAATCTCAAAGCGTTGCGCGTCCCCAGAACGTGGATTTGGCCCCATACCGACGCTCTCGAGTCTTCAAAACCGACTACCTCTTCAGTTGAGCGAGGTGTAGACACGATATTGCCATTCGCTGCAGAGCAGTTGACGTCCTGTGGGTTCACAACTTCGATCGCTCCGTTCTGCTGACTCGCGTGGGTCTTCCAAGCCTCTTTCAGTGTGCACACCCGCTCGACATCAGCCCGATCCGTATCAGCATCCACCACGACGATCTTCTCCATGAAATAGTCAGCCGGGTTCATAAACGTCGGGCATTCGTACCCGCAACTAGCGAAATATTCCACCACGTCCACCGCTTTCCCCTGATAAATCGTCGCGCCATCCGCCAGTAGCTCCAGTCGATCAAAGAGCGCGAACACTTCCGACGACGGCTGATGAATCGTGGCCACCACCGTGCGTCCTTCATTCGCCGCGAGTCTCCTCAGCTGCTGCACCACCGACTTGGCCATGAAGCTATCCAGCCCCGACGTCGGTTCATCGGCAAACAGCACGGACGGGTTCGTCAACAACTCGGTCGCCAACGCCAATCTCTTCCTCTCGCCACCAGAAATGCCACGCTGCATCCAGCCCCCAATCAACGTGTCCTTGCTCTTCGACAAGCCGAACTCCTCCAGCAGCGTGTCCACTCTCCCCAGATACTGTTCTCGACTAAAAGACCCGCTCATCCTCAGTCTCGCCTGCAGTGCCAAGTGCTCTCTCACCGTCAACGTGGCATGGAATAAATCCTCCTGCATCACGTAGGCGGCAAAGCGTTTCAGCTCTTTGCTCCACGAAGACCCGTTCACCGTCACTTGTCCTTTGATGGCATTGTTGCGACCCGAAATACAGTCGAGCAGAGAGCTTTTACCCGCTCCGGAAGGCCCCATGACCACCAAAAGTTCACCGGGTCGAGCGACGCCGCTCATCGACTCGAGGATAATTTTCTGTTCCGGTTCCTTGGTCTGCGCACTTTGCACGGCAACTTCAAGTTGCAGGGACCGCCACTCGAGCGTCAGGCGAGGAGTCTCGACAACGCGGTTCTTGGACGGGATATCATTTTTGGGAGAACCTCCACTTGGAGCGCTCCGAGGTGTCGACACGCCGATGTAAGGCTGCGGAGACGCCGGAACGGGTGACGCGACGTTGTTGCTACTTCGAAGGCGAAGTGAGGTCATGGTGAACTTGGTAATGGGGAGGCTTGTGGTGAATTGCGGGATGTCAAAGTTGATCAACTCTGCAAGACACTTGGACAGCAGACTGGGGTCTCTCTAATATAGTAAGTGTACGACCAGCTGAGGAGGCAATTAGTGGACGGTTGAGAGTGCAAACGAGCGCTTCGTGACGCGGAGAGGGACGCGAATGCGATGCAGGCAACAAGCACCGCGATGCTGCACGCTGAGAGAGACGAAGACGAACGGCGTACGAAGTTCGTACAAGACTTGTCCTGCTTGTCGTGGTGTCGTAAAACAACACAGAATGTTTACTAATCCATAATCCTCTCTAAATGGATAAAATGTTTTATCAGATTTAAGGTTTCGCGCCAACAGCGATGGTGCTCGGTTGGCTCCGTGGTGAGCAGTTTTAAAGCGGCACATGAATTTCTGTCAGTTAGAGAGGCACGAGGGCG
Organism: Phytophthora pluvialis; assembly: GCA_001314425.1. Taxonomy (NCBI): domain Eukaryota; phylum Oomycota; class Peronosporomycetes; order Peronosporales; family Peronosporaceae; genus Phytophthora; species Phytophthora pluvialis. The sequence continues at coordinate 5,441 of LGTU01000680.1, read as the reverse complement.
TGTGGAGGTCGCAGAGCTGCAGTCTCCAGGTTTCGTTACCGCAATGGGCGTTTTTCGACTCGGAAGTGTCTTTCGCCAAGAAGTTCCAGCTCGTGGCAGAAGCTTTAGCGTTGTTGGCCGCGGTGGGGAACGTCGACTACGACGCGTAGCGACGGCTGCTAACGAAGAACTGCGAAGTGGGAATCGGCCAAATTGGCGAGCCGAAATTTGAACAGACGCTGGAAATTCGCTATCTCTTAATTTTAGATCTAGATGCAAAAGGGTCCAGCTCGAGCAACTTGGACCTCGTCCGACTCTGCGGCGTCCACCAGCGTCGGAATCCGAGTTCGGCGTATCTGGGCGCTCTGAAGATGATTGCGGTGCGTTCTGGGGCCCTTGAGAAGGGGATGGACATTCAGGTTCCTGTTCGCGTGTACTTTACGACGGACGAGGACATGGTGGACCCCGCCAAGTAACTGGACTCCAGTCTGGAGGCCGTCGGGCGCGCGCAACAGATCATTAAGGAGGACTGGCGGTTGCACCGGCTGAGGAGCAGGCGGCAATCTGTGCCAGCTGGAGCGATTCGCTGCACGCTCGTACTGGAGCCCATGGTCGCGGACTTCACGGAATTCGAGATGTCAGCGAAAATGGTGGCAGTGATATACACGTTGGTGCAGAACAGCGTTGCGTTTGGACGCATCCAAGCTCTTGACCTTGACTTGCATTCGGAACTTGCTGCTAATGGACGCGCGGCGAAAATGGTACTTGGTGAGTTTGTGCGGTGTCTGTTTGACAGCACTCGACGCGACCACGTTGACACGATTCGCTATGCTACGTCGCCCCAAGCAGTCAACGAACCAAGCGAGCTCCATCAAGTCCGCACGATGTCGCTTTACTGGGAATCTACGTTGGAGGCGTTGGAATTTGAAGCCGTGTGCTCGGCATTAACAGTTTGCCAGATGACTACAAAGCTGCATCTGCGTTTGAACATGGACCCTCACAGCAGAGTGAGCAGCCAGCACTGGTGGAAGTGGATTGCTTACGATCTATTTTCCAAACGAGCTCGGGCTTGCTCGTCAGTGAGAACGTTGGCACTGACTGGACTTCACAGCATGAGCATCGCGGACATGGAGGGATTTGTGGCGGTGCTAGCATCAGATCACCCAGAAGAGCTGCTGTTCGGGTGCCCACGAGGGAAACTCGACGAACGTGACGCGACTTTGAAGCGTGGGTCTCGTATTCGTTGGCAGGGCGACATTCGTACTCAGCCACGAAATGGTTATCGCGACTTGATCTTTTCATCGGCCCTTCCTTTCGTACGTACGTTCAGCGACGATGGCGAGAGCGTGTGGGTAAATGTGCTCATTCCTGGATATGGCCGCTGCCAAGTGCAGCGAGATGCTTTGGAATTTGAGGCTCCATCGTCAAATAGCAATTCATGTGGAGTGAAATCGCTCTCGATCGAGTTCTACGCTGACACGACACCCGATTCGACGGCCTTGCTCATCTTCATCAATGCCGTTGGGAGATACTTGACGACGCTGTCGCTCGAGGGTCCACGCACGGTGCTTGATGAGAATGACATTATTGGAGCGTGCCCCAATCTCGAAGAGCTGACACTGTGTGGACGTTTAGCCGATGTGCACCTTGACTTTAAAAGGTATCGAGCAAATGCGGAGCCAATTCCTTCACTAGATTGCCATTGGGACAATCTCCAAGCTCTTTCCAAAGACTTGGGCGACTCAAACAATCCTCTCATTAAAGTGGTCAGTCGTTTGCGCGTCCGCTTGGATGACCAACTTGGTCGTTGGAACTCGGGGGGCTACAAACCCGACACCTTCGAACAAGATGTGAACGCTCTGGTGACAATGTTAGCCAGGAACCGGTATTTGGAATACTTCGAGGTGTTTGTCCCTCCTGTTCATCACGACGAGTACATCGATGAGTTTCGAAAGCACCACCTCAAGCCTATTCACAAACCACGCAAGCTCCCGTTGGAAACCAAGATCGCGTTTCTAAGTGCGATGGCTGCCCAAGCGACGACAGCGAAGAAGGCACGATTTTCATCGCCGCAACTTGGTGCAGGTGGATGTGACCTGAAACAGGACATCGGGTCAAGGATCTTTTCGCTAGCAGCTCGCCCTGTTCTCCGACAGGTTTACTTTCGCTCGGAGGGTATCCGTCGGATATTCATACTATCCGGTGGAGTATGTCGGGATTATGAATGCTCCCAATGCAATGATTTGAGAGAGAGTGATCTGCAAAAGGGAAAGCACCAAGACGAAAATACGTGTGCTGATCAGTTCGGGAGCTTGATAGAGATCCAAATGTGGAGGAGTTTGCAAGGAACGACAAGGCCAAACTTGGGCATTGCAGGCAAGTGAAAGTGTTATATGGTAATACAATGAAGGCGAAAAGAGTTTACTACATGTAGTGATGTTTGTTCGCTACCAGAGCGATCCATGGCTACAGGCTTAGCAAAAACACAATCCCTTCGATTACAGTTTACTAAGTACTAGCGAGCTGAAACAACAGCAACAAGTTGGCAAGATTGAATGCCATTATCGGCGTAGCTTACATCGTAATAGCTACAGAAAGAGAAGCCTTATCGTCGCTGACAGCAACACAGGAGAGAAGCAAATTTGCTGCGTGTCAATATCTGGGGTCCATTTGCGTCGTTCAACGTGTGTTGATCATTGCTCACGTAGTTACTCGCAGGCTCTGGGGTTGACTCCCACACCAGCATGTCTTGTGAGTGTTGCTTGCCGCCAGCGCCGAGCATTGGTAAACTGGGCTGAGTGTTTAGCTTCCTGGTGGACCCTGACTGCTTGAAGTGCTCCATAACCGGAGGGCGCTCGTACTCCGGCAACTTGGGCGAGTCGGCAGCGTTCATCGTGAATGTGTTGGGCTCGTGTGTCGAGTGCGAAGCAATTGCGAATGAAAGGGCTCTCAAGAGCTCAACACTGGACGAGATGATGATTGCGACGCCCATTGATTATAGCCCTCGGTCGGCCGAAATGTTTATGAATGGAGCGCGACACCTTGGGAAAATCCAGCCTCCTCCATTTGCTTGCGGCTGAGTGAATTGGACGAATGCAGGAGGACCGGCGTCACGTGTCATGTCAGCCGAGTTATGATGAGAACATCACTATTCCGCCTTTGTCAGGCCGGATGGAGGTCTCTTTGGATTTCGGAACCAACTTGGTGCGTACATTTATTCTGGTTACGGTAAAGAAAACAACTTGTTGGTCATTGAGACTCCAACTAACACGACACTACCGGNGGGGGGGGGGGGGGTCAACTTGAGGGCAGCCTAGTTTTGCTGGGTTGAAGGCGCCACCGTGCCCGGGGTGTTGTTACCGGTGGTCCCAAAGCCCCAGCTGTGCGTGTTCGTGCCGGTTGAAGGTGCTGAGGTTTGGGTAGCGTTGTTCGCTCCGCTCTGGGTGGTGCTCGAGGAGCGCTCGCTGCTGCTGGAGCCGCCCCAGCCAGCCACGATGCCGTCATACAGAGACTTGCGCACCATCTCGGAATTCGCCCCACCTGGCTGATACCAAGGCAGCGGAGCCTTGGTGCTGAGCCACGAGTAGTTGTCGTCGTAGCCCCAGATGGTGACACCGACACATTCCTTCACCTGTTTGCACGCAGCAACCGTGTTCTTGTAGACGTCGGACTGCTGTTTTTGCTCTTGAGCGGACGGCGAGGACGAACTCGCAGTCACGTCGACTTCTGTAAGCGCAACCTCCAGTCCAAGTGCCGTGAAGCGCTTAAAGTTGGCAACCTGGTCGGCACTTGATGCCTTGTCAGAATAACTGAAGTGAGATTGGAACCCGACGCCGTCAATAGTGACGCCCGCGTCCATGAGCTTCTTGACCATGGCCAGAACAGCCGTCGATTTGGCGTTCACAGTGTTCGTGTTGTAGTCGTTGTAGTACAGTTTCGTCTTGAGCCCGAGCGACTTCTTGACCGAGTTGGCAGTCTTGAAGGCCGTCGTGAGGAAGTCCATCCCCGTCGTCTTGTACCAGAACGAATCGCGCATCTGCGCGTTGTCGCCCATGACCTCATTGGCAACATCCCAAGCGCAGCACGAGTCTCCGAAGTGGGTCATCACCTTGGTGATGTGGTTCTCCAGCGCCTTGAGCATCTGCTGCTTGCTAAGACTCTGCACCCACTGAGGGGTTTGCGAATGCTACAAAAGACGATCAGAACGACATTTAGATGTTTAACATGATGGTAGTCAACCCCTTGTCTGCATCTACCCAACGTACCCAGGTCAGTGTATGGCAGCGCACTTTAGCGCTCATTTCCTTGGCGAGGGCCACGAGTGCATCTCCGTTGTCAAACTTGAAGGTGTTTTGCGTGTACTCGGTGGCATCCCACTACAAGAAAAGACATACACAACATCGTCGTGGTAGACGTCAGGGACCAGCACATGCTGCTTAATAGTGAGAGTCGCTGCATACAGCACCTTCATAGCGTTGCCGGGGGTGAGCATGCCGAAGTCATGAATGCTCTTGAGTACTTTGAGCGCGGCCGAGTCTTTCATGTCCTGGTCCACCGCTGTGCCCATGTACTTGCCCGAAGCCTTGGCCATGTCGTGCAAGCCGCTGGGGCCCTTGTAAGTGGACTTGGTGATGGAGTCGCCACTTGTGACTGCAAGAGAGCTGCCCCACAGAGCGAGAAGAAGCGAGAGATTCATGGCACAGGAAACTTGTGCACTGCCGGGAGCAGAAAAAGAAATGTGACTAGGCGCTGCTCGGTTCGAAACCCGATCGTTGATCATGTGATTGGACCCCATCTCTTTACTGTTCGTAACCTCTGCTGCTGTAGTAAAGGGAGGGCCTTAGACTTGGACGTGCACTGCAGCTGATTACTTGTACAGTACGTGTGTATCACGATCCCATCGTTGCTCTTGTGGGATCGTCTCAGATACGGTGCAGTACAGTCTGAAACTCAAAGGTATTATAGGCGTCACTTCAAACGGGAGCGTCCTAAAAGGTGATGTGATAGCATTAAGGCGAACGCGAAGAAGGTGTCGTGTGCCGTAGAAACTCTCGCTAATTATTTCGCTCTGCTTGGTTGCCTAGAAAAGCAAATCAACGCCAGCAGCTTGTGCACAGGGCTGCCGAAAAAATAAATTGGTGGTGCAATTATTGCAATAGATTTGAATCAATAGTCTATTGGCTAGCTATCACGATTGCGAAACGATTATCTATCGCGTTACCCAAGCAGACTTCAATAATCTATTGGAAGACTCAACATCGTGACTCAGGGCCTGAGGTACTTAGCCTCTGCAAGGCGAGCCGCAAACAGGGCCTGAGGTGGTTGGCCTCTGCAAGGCGAGCCGCAAACAGTCAATGCTGTTTTTGAGTCAGATTGCACTATTGACAGCGCGGATGTATCAGATAAGGTAACCTTTAATTATATTGGCTGTGCACCAATAATCTATTTCTCCATGTTTGGCA
>KQ473649.1:27469-47623 GCA_001314425.1 Phytophthora pluvialis | reverse complement strand
AGATACCTATAATGAAACCTATATAAATGCCCCAGAGCCCGGATTGGGTGGCTCTCAGGACCTCATGGCATATGTAGCCATGTTAGAAAGTGATACGATCACTTTCGATAGGGTAACCATGTTACCCGAATGTAACCCCGTTACAGTGGATGATCGTGGTGGATGGGATGCCATGCGCCAGGGTGATGCTCGCTGAAAGATATCGCGAAGATAAAAAGCTCCCACACTTGTCTGGGTGGCCGTTTTGCAGCCGTGCGTTCCAGTAGCGACGGCGTCTCGGCCAATCGGTTGCTGGCAGTGTCGTTTCGGCGGGACGGGTTTTCATATATGTATTATTTTGGCCTATCAGGACGCGTTATTTTACCCCCTCGATGGGGGCATTTTTGCCACCTTCTGTACTTCAACCCCCCAGGGGTCACGAATGGATACATGCTCGATGGGGGCAGAATGCCTACTTCTATTTTCAACGTAGTTGAATTTGTATAGTATACAAACTCAAGTGTCCACGAAAGGGTTAAGACTTAGGTCAAGGTCCTAACGCGCTACTTTCACGTTAAACCCGCTTTTAAGACTTGCCGCTGACGATGCTCTCAACTGTTGGTTGAGATGGACCCTTTAATACTTCATAGTATTCAACAAATATGCTGAAATATAGGGAATAGTAATTCCATTGTGAATATGCTAATGTATTCAAAATTGTATGACTGCGCTGTAAATCGTGTCGAGTCTGTACCGCTTTTTTTAGATGTGAAGGACCTTGATTCTGTAGTTCTTCTCGGGGGGGGGGGGGGGCTAAAAACGGCCATTTATTCGCATCTCGGTTCCACGGCGAGAATTCTGCTAACTGGACGTTGTGTTGCGCGTAACGAGGTGGTGTCTGTATATCTCGTGAGCATTCATCTGAAGCAGCGTTGCTTCCGCATCGAGCTCTGGTAGAACTTCTGGCATGACGAAATCGTCGAGCTGTATAGGAGTATTTTTAGTAGAGCCAGCAATCTGAGCCTATAAGTATCCGAAGCACACCACGGCAGGGCGCACCTTGGGCTCAGCTATGTCTTTGGAGACTTGGGACACCAACGCCTCGGCGATATCCAAAGTTTCCGGCATTCGCCAGTCGATGTAACGGTGCCTCATGCCAAGCCTGACGCGAGCTGGCTATCCGTGGACACCCAGCGGCCTCGTTGCAGCATCCCATGCCAAACACGCATCTACAATGCACAAGGAATCTTCGCTAGGGTCGTGTACCGGTTCATGAATCGCACCTCTTGTTGTTGTTGGTAAGTGGCCTTCTATTTGCAATCACACCTCTCCGGGCGAAAGGCGAAAGCCTACTGTATGCTGGCTTGAGCTTCATCTTACAGTGTACTTAAGTAGCGCTAAGACATTGCAAACGACCAGAGAACTCTGGTCAGCTCACAGTCTTGGCATTTCCAGCATTGGCAACGCAGCTGAGCGACGCCGTCCGGCGAGATTTGATGCCCCAAGCTCACAGATCGAAGCACGCTCGAAGTCCAGGGGGTTAGCAAACACGGCACGAGCCTGCTGCTTGCACTACGGGGATCTGCGGACGCCACGGAATTCAGGGCGCTTCAACCAGGCGATCCACGCGCAAACAACCAGCAGACGAACGACAGCAGAGATGGCGCGCTTTCCGGTCCTACACCACGCTGCAGAAGGAGCCGGCGCGCCAATGCACCATAATTTCTGGTGCAGAACGTAGATGGCAACACACTGCCGCTGACTAGTAGTCAGTGACTACCGCGGCGCAGACTTGCATGACTTGGCCAAGTGCAGCGTAGCGAGTGGCTACAATCCACGTGCATAGGACTGCCGCTGCGGATCCCAGCCGCTTGAAGCTGCCACATAGAGAGACCAAGTCAAAGCCGCACGCGACCTGGTGGCAGTGCACCAGAACGCGCGAGTTCAAGTTGGGCTTTCTTCCCAGCTTTTCGAAAGCAAGTCGAATCATTCGACTCGAATGTACATTTGCCGTTACAATAGCCACCATCTTTCAGCACTTTGTCTGACGCCGCGGCCAGCGCCCTTGGCCACCCACATCGCTGGTCGCGCGCGCGGCCCGGCTTACTCATCGCCTGCTGGCTGATCAAGGTGCGCGTGCAATCAGACGTGGCTGGCCAGCGACAGCGGAGACTCTCGACACCAGTGCAAAATTGGGCAGATTCTCCGACTCTCACAATATAATAACTGACAGGTATTTAAACCTTAGCTCTATGGACATCGGATAAAGTACCGTACCAATAATGTATTTATAGAGGCGTCTCGAATCTAGTGAATCGCACCGGAAATGCAACCCCGGTTAAGTGCGATTCAAACACGACTTTACGCCTGTTCTTACGACGGCCGTTTTGCCAGAGTAGACATGGCACTGGCCGGCATTCATTTCCCGAATTGCGCGCTCCCGCGCACGCCAACCAAGCCCCACAAACACACAAAGCACGCAAAGACCCAACGAATGTGCGACGTGCTCCGGCTCCAGCCCGCAGGTGCCTTCCTCCGCCAGGCCCACGACCGCCAGCCCGCCGTGCGCCCCCACTCGGACCCCATCGCGGTCGTGGGCAGCTGCACCGACATCGATGAAGCGCTGCGCCTCCGCCCGGAATGTGACGAGGAGGACGCGCTGCATTCGGCCGCCGCCTGCTACATGGACGAGCCTGGGGACTTCCTCGCGTCCATCCGCCGCGGGCTCGACGAGCTCGAGGCCGAGGCCTCGGACGACGACGACGACGACAGCGACGACGAAGGCTGCTACTACCAGGCCAGCAAAGAGAACACGTACTACAGCCCGGACCAGAAGCTGCCGGGCGGCTTCCTGCTGGACGACGCGCTGGACCTGTCCGACACGTCCACGGCCTCGTCGTCGCAGCTCGCCCCGTGGGCCCCGCACGACTCCGAGTCCGAGGCCGAGGACGACAAGGACGACCTCATCTTCCAGCTCGAGATGTGAACTGTAGTGTAGATACCTCATAACACTATTTATTTAATTGACGGCGAACACTTTGAGTTTGAACCCAAACCTGACCTCTCCCTTTATATCGCTATCCGACGGATAGTATCCGTTGGCCCCGTCGTCCAGACGACCGTGAGTTATCCATAAACCGCGGTGGGTGGGAGGGACCAATGTCGCTGCTTGCTGGTCCCTCTTGCTCAACTTGCGGCTCAAGAGCTCTCTGGCTTGAGTCATGCCTTGACGTCTCGCAGAAGGGTGACGCGATCGAGTTCTACATGCTCGTGCCGCCACGAATCCTTGGATTCTGCGTCACGAATCTAAGCGTGTACCGACTGCCGGAACCGTCGCAACCCGGTATGGACGAGCTTGAAGTGACGATAACGCATTGGTATTTTAGTTTATGGTTCCTCGGTATCCCTACAAAAACTTCATCGCCGCCTTCTTTGCCTACATGCGGACGTGCGTGCTCGAGAGGTCCAGCTGGGCGTCTTCGATGCTCGAGATGGACTCGAAGTTGCGCGTGACCGTGCTAGGCTCCGCCTCGCTGTTGGGCTCGTCGCTGCTGGAGCGAGGGAGGTCCGAGCTCTCGCGCAGCACGGCGCCCTCCTGGATGATCGGCTCGCCCGCGGCCTCGTGGTCGTGATCCTTCGCGCCCGGCTCGCTGAACGTGAACGACACGAACGACGTGTTGGCGCTGGCGATCCGCGTGCCGTTGTCCAGCATCGTGCCGTGGTTGTCGTCGCGAGCAGTGAAGTGGCCACGCAGTCCCTGGATGAGCCGCTCGGCGCTCGGTTTGAAGCTCATGCCGTTGCCCATGAAGTGGAACAGCTCGTTTCGGGCGAGCGAGTAGCGCTTATCGAGCCCCGGGTCCAGGTCGTTGAGTGCAATGGGGAAAATGGGTCGGCCCTTGTCCTCTGCGAATGCCAATTGGTCACGCACCAGCTCATTGTTCATTGTCTGCTTGGACAGAACCACGATGAAGCACGTGCAGCGCAGGATGGCCTCTTGCGCAGCGTGGATGCGGTCCTCGAAGTCCTGCCCCTCCACGTTGCGGTCGCCGTAGCAGACCACGGCAGCGTCCGTGAGCTCGCGGTACAGCTGCTGCACGAAGCCTGTGTGCTTGTCTCCGTGCGAGAGGAAGACGAACGGCTTCTGAGCGCCGCTGGCATCCGGGTCCCATTGCTGGAAGAGGCGAGAGAACCCGCCGCCACCGGTATTCGCCAAAATGGTGCCAGTGGCAGTCGGCTTGAGCCCGTTGTTGCGACGGCTGCTGCTAGCGATGTTCTTCTGCTGGACGGCGTCGCGGTTCTTCTCAATCTCGTCCCGCACTCCATCGAGCAGCAAGCGGAACTGCGACTTGAACTTGGCTTCGTCGTAGTCATACTCGATCTGCCGCACATTCATGCTGTTCCGCCTGGTCTGAGTGATAGCAGGTTCAAATGGGATAAGCTGGCGAGTGTACAGATACACCTGCAGATCTTCGCCAATGCTCACGCCCTCCGAGGAGACGGCCAGGATGGGAGTGCCAACCTGCTTGGCCAGTGCCAGCTCCTTTAAGCACCACTCGGACTTCGCATAGTCTTCAGTGAGAAGACACAGCACCACTGCAGCGTTCGTGATACCCCGTGCGATCTCCTCACGCCAAACAGAGCCGCCACCGATGCCACTCGGGTCCATCAAATCCAGCCACGTCGTCACGTTCGAGTCTTCGAGTGCCTTGCGAATCTTCTTGGCAAACTCAGCATGCGAGTGCGTGTAACTAATCATGACATCGCGCTGCCCGGCAGCACGCTTGATCTCGAACAGCAACCGGGTTGAGGTCGTGCAGTCCAGCGGCCGCAAGCCCTCGATGTTCATCTTCATCAGTTTACCACCGTTGGCCAGAATTGCAAGTGCTGACTGCTCGTTCTTCTCCCGCACAGCGATGTGCAGTGCCGTATCTCCTGTAGTTGGGAGCTGGTAGTTGATATCTGAACCGGCAGACGTGAGAACGCTAAACACTTCGCGCGTCGCATCGAGGCCTGACGCAGCGCAAATCAGCGGGGTCATGTAGTCCAAGTCCACCAACTTGGGATCGGCGCCAGCCTGAAGAAGCGAGCGCACCACATCGGTTCGGTTGAGTCGAGCTGCCCAGTGCAGCGGAGTCCGTCCACGGGCATCCTGAAAGTTCGGGTCCGCACCAGCCTCTACCAACAGGTCCACCACCTCCAGGGCTCCACTCACTGCAGCCCAATGCAGCGGGGTTCGTCGGTTGAAACCCACGTAGCCCATTTCGCCAAGGCAATCCACATCCGTCCTTTTCCGCAAGAACTTGCGGACGGCGAGCACATCATTCCTGCCTGCAGCTGAGTGAAATGGTGTGAGTGCCACATCGCCACCCCACTCCTCGAGTTCCTGCGCTACAGCGTAGTTGCTACGCAAGTACGCAAGCTGCAACGCCGTCAGTGTGTTCATAAATCCCGGGTCCGGAACTGCAAGAGGATCAGCACCGTGCACGAGCAATTCGCGGACGACGTCAGGGTGCTCGGCCAGGAAAAGAGGCGGCACGCGATCTGATCGGTACGACGATCGCGCTAGAGTTCGAGCCGACGCACCACGCGAGAGCAGCCATCGCACGGCCTCCAACTGACCCGTCGACACGGCACAATGGAGCGGCGTCACTAGCGTCGTACGGAAGATCGATGCTGCTGATTCTTCATCGCTACCACCGCCATCTACTCCAGGGCGTGCCACGAAGAAACGAGCAAAGTACCAGAAGAGATCTCCCGTGGAGAAGCGCACACGGCTGAACTTGTCCACCGCCGTGACGTCGAACCCGCGAGACTCCAGCAACTCTAAAGCGCGAATATTGCCGTGATAGGCCGCAACGTGCACCGGATTCTTCCGAGACTGCGCGAAAAAGCCCATGAAAAGTGAGGCAGGAGCGTACCTCTTGCGAGGGAATCCCTGTTCCTCGCTCGTCAACCCTGCAGCTTCGGCGTAGTCCAAGATGTCGCGCATTTCACGAAGGTCGCCCTGGCGAGTTGCCTTGTACAACCGCTTGCGCACCACCGCCAAGGCCTTGTCGGACTGGTTCATAAGTTGATCGACGCCGGGGTCCATGACGTGGTTCCGCACGTCGCCGGTTTGGTCGCTCTCCTGAAACGCTCCGAGCAGCATTTTCACATGCTCTCGGAAGCGCGCGAAGTACTGCAGCTCCGTGAAAATCCACACGAAGCACACGACACTGACAACGGCAAAGAGCTGCACCGCGTGCATATCACACGTGAAGACGCCGCCCTTGAAAAACATGTAGAGGAAGAACATGACCACGACCGCCTGGAAAAGCAGCAGCAACACCGCCACCAACTCGCAAAACTGGAAAACCAGTCGTCGCTTGATCTTGGTCAGATTCCCGTAGTCCTCCTCGTCGTCGTCCAAATCCATGCCGCCATTTCCAGTTTCGATATCCGTTTTGCCAGTCTGCGCTCCGGGTGCAGAACTAGCAGCCGGCGCGAAATCGTCGTCGCGCTTGAACGGCTCAAAGAGCCGCCAGCCCGAACCCGGCAAACATAGCAAAATCACCGCCGGCAGCGTGTGGTAAATGAGCGCCGAGAACCCCACGACGTTCTCGCAACTCGTCGCCTGGAACGTGTACACGAGTCTCGGCGAGTGCAGCATGAAGCCGAAGTCGCCGGGGGCCGCGGTCGCGTTCAGCACGAGCCATTTCGGTTTGTAGAAGTAGTAAAAGCCCAGTCCGGCCGCCAGCACCACAGCCAGAGGCAGCCCCGTGTGCAGCAGCCGCCGCGCGAAGAACGTGTTGTGGCGGAAGCGCGCGTTGAGCCAGCGACGCGGCACGTGCGGCATCTTGCCGCGCAGCGCGACGTTGGTGACGTTGGTGTGCGCGTTGTAGAAGGACCTTTTCTTGCTGGAGATGGACGACGGAAGACGTCGGCGAAGTTGTGCAGTCCCCAGCTGGTTGAGCGACAGGTGCGAGCCCACGCTGAGGCGCGAGATGACGCTGGACGCGACGGACTTGGCTGCGCCCTGGCCCATGAGCGGGATCATGGGGATGCGCTGGGCGTCCTCCTGGTCATCTTCTCGCGGGGCTCCGTGTCCTCCGACGGAGGCGGACGACTGCCGACTTTCGTTGCTCAACGTCTTGGCCTCCGAGTCGGACATTCGAGGACGGAGCGGCGTCATCTTGTCGCCCTGCGGGGTGGACATCCCCTCGTACATTTCCTTTGGAGCGGTCTCTGTCGCTTTAGCCACAAGCTGGAAAGCAAAAGATAGTCTCTGCTGCTCGATGTGCGTGTAGTCAATGGAGACTGGGGGGAGGTTGCCGCTGTGTCTGTGCGGAGTCAAGTCGCGACGCGCCCCGCGCTGCACGAGCGCTGCTTCCTTCGCTTCGATGAACTGAACGGTAAATAGCGGAATGCTCCAACGGCACGCCCTCGCAGTACGGAGTTTTGGCACCATCAGGACTCGTGCCCGACCCCTTGCTGACGGTTGCTGCTGAATTTTGCACTTGCAGTCCCACCTGCGTCACCGTCAGCATTCGCCGACGCGGCTTTCCTGGTCAGTTGTTTCCAAACAGTGCGGACTTTAACGAGAGGAGGAAAGTCTCAACAGATACAACGCCACGTTGCCGAGATGTCATCTTTTCGCTCGGCGAAGAGGCGTCAGACAGGGCCGACCAAGTGAGCCATTCATTATCTACGCTGCGCTACGGAGACCGCAGGCGGCATCAACGCTAGCTGCTAGCCTGGAACACCAAGCATTGGTTCTCGGTACGTCTCGCTGTCGTGCTTTATCTCCCGCACGCCAGGTGCCGCATGGTTGGCCAGCCGGCCAATCAGCATGGCAAGCGCATCGTGGAGTTTACGACTTGGAACTGGAAGAAGCTATAATAGCGGCAATAAGGGCTGCGGTGCAAAAAAGGCTTGTCTTCGTCGCCGTAGAAGCCTGCTGTGACTCGTGTCGCGGGCGTGTGTGACTATTAATACCGGTACCGGCAGATGCAGTCGGAGTCCGCGACACGGATCGGATTCTGGCGCGCAGTCGGATTTATTTTAAACGGGCAGCGTATAGGGTAAAGGTCTGATTTAAATAAATATGACCAGAATTAAGAGCTTCAGGCCGTTTCGATCGCCCTCTTTGGTGCCATTGCGTCACAACGATCGTGCGTGGTTTGACACGTTGGTTCACTGCGGTCTCTGGAGTTGAAAATGGCACCACGCGAGCAATTTGAGGAGTGTGTGCTGGGGAAATTGCTCGCGATTCTGCTACTGTACGACCGAACGAGTGAGCACTTCAACTGGTACCAATATGGTACAGTTGTGCGCACGAAACGACGAGAACTCGAAATAGCGGTCCGGTGTCACACTTGACTAGCGAGAAAGCTGCTCTCCCCTCTTGCTATTCTAGCTGGTGTATCTTGCTGGGTACCTGGTCGCTGCAGGCGCCATGCCAGGGAAGGACGCTCCACCGACCAAGACCAGCAGCTCATCGACTCCAGCATCTCCAGAAAAGGAGAGAGGTACGTGGGACATCTCGCGCATCAACAGACACTGGGAGATTGATGCGGAGCTGCGCCGCAGCTTGCCGGCACTCGCGCGCGCCAAACGCCCCGAAAAAGAGTCGGCAGGGAACAAGTTTCTGAGGCTCAGCAAATTGCCACTGCCCGCTTCAAGTGCCCCGGACCCGTTGCTGATGGACCTGGCAACGCCGATTCGTGGTGGCCGCAATGTATCGCAGCGATCTATCACAGTCACCGCAGAGACCAAGGCAAAATACTTCGGCAAGGCTGCAAAGTCCGAGAGTTACGCGATCTTCCGGCAGCTCGCAGCGCAAAAGTACCTATCGGTCGAGCCGCTCAGTGAATTTCTCGCTCAACAAGAAAAGAACCGGCAACAGCACAATTCGCGAGACGAAGACAGCAATCCCGCCGCTCCCGTGCCATTTCTCCCGACTGAGTCTGTCAGCCGCGGTCTCGACAACAGCGGTGGCCCCAGCAGCATACCTCACCTCGGCGCTGTGCCACGTTCCACCTCTTCGCGGCCAGGTCAGCGCCATGGCGTTGGCAGCGTATTGAGCGGCGACCCATTCACCGCACGCCACAAATTTTCGTCGCTCTGTCTTGAGCGCGACCTGCCGCCGTGTATCCGACTCATCGTACGCCAGTACTTCTCGCCAGAAATCAACGTCTCGCACATGGCCATTGGTGACGACCTTGCGTGCGTGTTCGCTGCCTGTCTGCTAGACTTGCCCATGGTTACCGGGCTCAACGCGCGCAACAACCGCCTTCGTGATCGCGGCCTACAAGCTCTCGTCGACGTGGTTGTGGCCAAGCCAGACCTGTATCACCTGGACTTGTCGGAGAATAAGGTGGACAGTCACGCCGCGCATGCCCTTGCGTCCTATTTGGGGTCAGCGTCCTGCAAGTTGCAAACGTTGCGGCTGGCCAGCGCCGACGTTGATGATAACGAGCTCGTCCCCTTTGCACGTGCCTTACATTCCAACAAGTCTCTCCAGTCGCTGGATGTGTCACGAAACTCCGTGGGCAGCAGCGAGCATCTCAATGTTGTTCGACCCTCGGTCACCACGGGTGGCGAAGCGCTTGCTACCATGATCAGCATCAACAGCACTCTGATGTCACTCGATCTGTCGTGGAATTACCTGCGACTTGCAGGCGCCGTGGAGATCGGGCGTGCTCTAGCCTATAACTCGGGGCTTCGTGAATTGAATCTGGCTTACAACGCGTTTGGGAATGCTGGCGCACAGGCGGTGGGCGACGCGTTGCTCTCGAACACGACGTTGCAGCGTCTGAACATGAGCCACAACAATATTCCCGCGCAAGGAGCTCTCGCAATCGCTAGCGCACTGAAGATTAATCGCGCACTGCCGCTGACAGAACTAGCTCTGGGTGGCAATCCGCTGGGCTGCATGGGAGGAAGGGCACTGTTACACGCCGCTGCTGCGTGTGCAGACAGCAAGAAGCTGTCGGTGTCCCTCGAAGGATGCAACTTCGACGCCTCTGGGGACGGTGACGGATCGTTTGATCCAGCAGAACCCACGGGCAGCTACGACCTGAATATGGAGATTCCGTACGAGCGAGCGGTTGCTCTCGAGCTGCTGCGGGTGGCCAACACCAAGCAAGGGTGCAAATTCCTGTCTATCGCTCACACCTCCACGCTAAATAAGCAGCGTCGCAACATCCGTGTTGAGCTATGTGAGACTCAGGAGGGCATCGAGGCAAGACGCAGGCTGCTCAAGACTGCAGGCATTCTTACGGATGTGGAAGCCCCTAGTGCCCGCGAAATGGTGTCCAAACGTCTGGATCGGGAGTCGCTGCAAGCATTGTTTCACGAGCTAGACAAAGACGACTCAGGGTTTATTGATGAGCACGAGCTTCGGGTGGGTATGCGTAAGTTGGGGCTGCAGTTCCACGACGAGGATGTGCCACGTTATGTAGCGCTGTACGATCTCGACGGTACCGGCACGATTGAACTGGAAGAGTTTGTGGAGCTAATGGAGAGCTTCAATCTGAACGAAATTGACGGATGCTTTTCTCGCGAGTGCGTGGACATCGAGACCAACCAGCTCTTCGAGATCCCCACTGAGGGCCGACTGCAAATCGACTTTGTCGACCTGCACGTATCGTCGGGTAATGACAGCGCGCAATCGGACGCAAGTGTGGAGCGACTCATTGAAAACATTTCCTCAAGCAAGAACAAGACGCAGATGTTGTTCATGGCGAAGACAGGCCTCATATTCAAAGCGCACGAGGCACAGCTGCTCCTCGAAGCAGTCCGCGATGTTTGTGACCCTTCCCAAGCCGTGATCGCGCTGTTGCCTCACATGGTGGATCCTCGTAACGCGTACACGCTGATGGAACACAATCTTAGCTCATCTGAACGACTGCGTGTCCAGCATCTTATGAGTCAGGCGCTTCAGCCCATGCTAGGACTGACATCGGGGCACTATCGGATCGATCTGAGTAACGATCTGGATCGGGTCACTTTGCGTAAGCTCATCGAGAATAGTAATCGGACAGCGTTCCTACGCAAGAAAGGAGGTCTGAAAGACACAAGCCAGCACGTCAACTACCACGGGTTTCGCAACGAAATACTCCACGGAAAGCCTTTCGTTTTGGAGCCCAAGTTTCTGGATTCAGCTCCACGGTTTGGCTACTTGGAGCTCGACTACGTGCAGCTTGGGCGCGCTCCATGTCACGCACTCTCGAACAAACGCTTTGAGCAAATGCTTCAACTGTGCCAGTTAGATCGGATGGGGGCAGGAATGGGAGTAGCTACGGGCGCACCAGCTTCAATGCCGTCATCGAAAGTAGTGAAGAAGGCGCGAAATTCGATATCAACTCCAGCGCCTTCGTCACAGGCTTCGACGAGTGCAGACTCGGGGTTCCCTCCACAACGTTCGTTCACGCGTAAAGTTTTTGAGGAGTACGAAAAGATGAACACGCTGAGGAACTACATCGACTTCGGCGCAGGTTTGAACCGCTCAGTGGAACTATCCCCGCTACCAGGCGAGCAATCAAACAGTGCCAAAATCGACACTAGCGAGGACGAGTATATCAGCGATGGAAGTTCTCGACTTGAACCTTCTTCGCCTGTTGATTCTGAAGATAAAGCACTGCTAGTACCAGGCAGTGGCGCAGACGGCACAGAGGAGAGAGGAGGGGTGGATGCAGATGGCGATGCGCTACAGCGCGTATCTACCCCAGCTATCCCAACAGCGCCGATCGTGTGCACGGCACGTCGACTAGTGTTCAACATTCAGTGGTGTTTGTCCACGCGGTGGATAACAGTCAGGCAAGCCATTCAGCTATTGAGCGTTTGGCCTGTCGTGTTTGCAACCTCGCGCTGTGACCTTGTTTGTACCATCTTCGACCGTGTCACGGATCTCCACAACTTCAGTGGCGTGTTGTCTGCCCTTACAGATGATGAAGCCGCTCAAACATTATATCGTCTCGGCATGCTGAACGTGCTGACATTGCTGTCGCCTGACAACTATTACGAGCTCGCGCTCGCACGCTACGAAGAGAGAGAATTGGCCAAGGCTCTTGTCCGCCTCGCCATCGACGAACCCGGCGAGAACTGGCAAAACGAAACGTTTGGCTGGAGTCGGGACGACAAGGTCCCGGGCTGGGAGCTCAACTACTCATGGCTCAAGGATGGCGGGTTCCCCGAGAAAGGACACCTGAGTCTCGAGTACTACTCGGGTGCGGACAAGGGCTGCGGCCCTGTGTGGCCTACACGCCGAGAACTGGCAGCGCACACCCTCTGCGGGCTGCCAGAGAACCTGAGCGCATTCGAGATGCAGATAGACTCCCTCAGTATGAGGAATGTGGTGCAGCGGCAACAGCAATGAGTGTACTGATACAGGAACGACATGGTAAAGAGAGTTGTCAACCATCACTCTATTTAACTTCAATTTAGACACTACAAAACCAAGCATCCTAGAGTTGCAACCATCACTCTAGTTAACTTCAGCTTTGACAAAACAAAGTTTAACATGAGTGTAGTTTGAGTCTACGATGGCTGGTGATGCATTTCAAGTGGTCGAATGACATTACTGCGGAGTGTTAGTCCCACGAACATGTTCGTGGCGCACTTTGCAGCGTGTAGCAAGCGACCCACGCAGTTTCACGGCTGACGGTCGAGCCGCCAGGCTGGCGGACCGTACATGGGGTCTTATGCTCTGCGTCTTTTACATGTCGGGGTCACTCTAGTGATGCACGGGTGAACCAAGGGCAAGAGCACGAGCGCGCTCGCGGAGTCGCGACGCTACGTTCTGTCAACAGCAGTCAGAAGCGTTGCCCCGGAGCAAGACAGAGGCGGGCGGGGAGGACCACGACAGAGGCGTTGTAGATCGGGTAGATTGAGCGCGAGCGAGCGAGCGCGGACAAGCTTGTCACCGTGGCACGACACACGTGTTGAACACAATTTTTCAGGCGTTGCCCCGAGGCAAACTGTATGCTCGATCGCCGAAAGGAGCTGTCGAATGCCTGGATTTTCCTGTAGCGGAGCGGCTCGGCCCATGCAGAAAGCGCTCGGGCAGTTATCTTATGCAATGTATTGGACGTAGAAGGCATAGTGAATCTTACCAAGCTGAGCCTATCACCGGGGACATGCACGTCACCTTCGACTCGGATACATCGATCTGGGCAGCCCAGACCAGCGCAAACTTTCAAAACTTTGCGGAGACTTTGACGGATCCGTACCTGAGCCTCGGTGCTTTCGAGAAACCAGCTGTGCACCTCCAAAGATGGCAGCTGAAGTTGGCATGCGTTGGGGGAGGGCTTTGTTGGCGCAGAGGCACCGAGTATCTTTCGCGCTGATCTTATCCTAGTCTATCCATTCAAGTTGTCGGTAGCGTGTGGAAGGGATGGCAACAAAGCACCTACGGGCATTTGCTTCTACGGGTGAGCGCACGTAGTGTCCATGTGGCCCGGGTGGATCAAGTCGGAGGTGCTCCGTATCCCCTCGGTGGATGGACGCGTCAGCATGTGCTGCTGGAGGTTTGGCGGAGAGGCGTCTCGAAGCCGCCGCTGCGAAGACGATGATGGAGAGTCTGGGCGGGGAATGGCCAGCGGTACGTTATCTTGTCAGTCATGACGTTTATCTGCAGTCAGGCATTCGTTTTAGGCGCATCATCGTGTAGGTTCATGCTTGACACTCGTTTTGGTGGAGAACTCAACGGATCACTCAACGCGGCGTTCCTCCCACTTGCGATAGTGTCGATCACCAACCAGAAATGCCAGCCGCCTTGACGAAAACCTGCGGAGCGCGACGCCGCGAAATGGAGTTCGTGTGGCCTTTCACCAGCAAAGCCACCCGGATGCGCCCACCGCTGGTGCTCAGAAGAAGTTGAGGACGGACAATCGCCATGGTTGCTTGCTGTCAGCAACCCCAAGAGGAACGCACTTTCCGACGCGACACTGCGACAGATTGTAGTGCCGTCGAACAGCCGTCTAAATGGACACTTCCACTCGCATCATGCCAAGTCTCCTTCAAGAGGACGGATAACTTGCACCACGGCATGCTACACCTAACCGGTATTAAACCGTATTCATCTACAGGAGCTAAGCAAGATGTGTCGGCTGAAAACGCGCACCAGTTCACACAACGCCATTGCAAGGAAACTTTTCGTTGAGCCTGTTGTTGCGTTGCTTACAGGCTTGTCAATGATGAACTGTATTATAATAGTGGGTGCATCAGCTTTCCGTCCATGGTGTCGCCTACCAACCATGTTGCTATACTTGAGTTGTGTATAGATGCTGTTGAAGTTGAATAAAGTGATGGTCATCGTCGCTCCCCTACCTCCTAAACGGCAAGGCTTCTACGAATCCAGTTGAATAGCAGGTCAATACCAGCATAAACAAGACTAGCCACAGCATTCACATCCAGTTTCAACGCTGGCCCAGACTCTCCATCATCGTCTTCGCAGCGGCGGCTTCGAGACGCCTCTCCGCCAAACCTCCAGCAGCACATGCTGACGCGTCCATCCACCGAGGGGATACGGAGCACCTCCGACTTGATCCACCCGGGCCACATGGACACTACGTGCGCTCACCCGTAGAAGCAAATGCCCGTAGGTGCTTTGTTGCCATCCCTTCCACACGCTACCGACAACTTGAATGGATAGACTAGGATAAGATCAGCGCGAAAGATACTCGGTGCCTCTGCGCCAACAAAGCCCTCCCCCAACGCATGCCAACTTCAGCTGCCATCTTTGGAGGTGCACAGCTGGTTTCTCGAAAGCACCGAGGCTCAGGTACGGATCCGTCAAAGTCTCCGCAAAGTTTTGAAAGTTTGCGCTGGTCTGGGCTGCCCAGATCGATGTATCCGAGTCGAAGGTGACGTGCATGTCCCCGGTGATAGGCTCAGCTTGGTAAGATTCACTATGCCTTCTACGTCCAATACATTGCATAAGATAACTGTCCGAAAGCACACTCACCATCGCGACAACGTTGCTGCAATTGTTCGCTGGCAAGAAGGCAGCGGCTGCCGCAGCCTGGCGGACCTAGACCTCCGCTTGTAAAGCCAGTGTCCTTTGGCTGACCAGATGGCTACCGACTCGGGAGGCACAAGTCTCCCAAGTCTCCCGTACATGTAGCGCTGGCCATCCGGCAGCTTGTTTGTTCGCATGGTAATCGTCAGTTGCGGCTACCCCACGAGCTGTGGCTGCCGATACTGAGTCTCGCTCAGCTGTTTTGAAGCGGCGAAGGCTGCGGCGGCTGCAGCGGCGCTGTCGCCTTCGCTCGCTTCAATGGCCCGAGCGCTTTCTGCTACAGGAAAATCCAGGCATTCGACAGCTCCTTTCGGCGATCGAGCATACAGTTTGCCTCGGGGCAACGCCTGAAAAATTGTGTTCAACACGTGTGTCGTGCCACGGTGACAAGCTTGTCCACGCTCGCTCGCTCGCGCTCAATCTACCCGATCTACAACGCCTCTGTCGTGGTCCTCCCCGCCCGCCTCTGTCTTGCTCCGGGGCAACGCTTCTGACTGCTGTTGACAGAACGTAGCGTCGCGACTCCGCGAGCGCGCTCGTGCTCTTGCCCTTGGTTCACCCGTGCATCACTAGAGTGACCCCGACATGTAAAAGACGCAGAGCATAAGACCCCATGTACGGTCCGCCAGCCTGACGACTCGACCGTCGGCCGTGAAACTGCGTGGGCCGCCTGCTGCACGCTGCAAGGTGCGCCACGAACATGATCCTGGCTCTACATGTGCTGTAACACTACGCACCAACGTCGTGTGCCGTCGCACGACAACTCGAAATGCATCACACGGCCATCATAGACGTGGTATCCGTGTCGGGCATCGTGGCGGCAAAATGCCGTTGAGCCGTTGAGTCTCCATTCGCGTTAGTTGGTACGGTCTCCGCTAGCAGCTGGAAGCTGTCATCCACCCGGAAAACCAGATGCGTCAAGGTGTCAAGAGGCCGGTTTGTGCGCCATACAGAGCGCAGGTTACTAGATGGAGCTTGTGGATCGGATTCACTGCCCCTGCCTTTCCAGTCGCTGCTGCCTGCTGTTGGTGCTCCACGAGAGAGAGCCACTGGGATGCTGTCCGCTGTGCCTTCTGGTCCGAGCCCCCTTCGTCCGCCACCATGGCGAACGTGGCACGGCTTCCGTGTCTCTCTGCCTCATTATTCATTTGGTCGCCTCGCGGACACACAGGAACCGACAACCTCCACCCACCATGTCCACGTTCTCAGCGATCCGTTTGCCGCACCTGTCGACGACCGAGTCGTTCCAGATGCACCCTCAGCAGTATCAGTTCGGCGGCATGCCGCACGCCGCCAACTGTTCCAACCCGGCTCAGGAGCGCATGGCGCTTCCGCCGCTCAACGTGCTGCCGGCGCGCGTGTACGCGCCTTCGGGGTGCACGCAGATGCACAAGCCGCTGTCGGCTCTGGTGGCCTCCCCGGCCGCGACGCTCTCGCACCAGCCCGTTCAGTCGCCGTCGAAGAAGCGCGTGCGCGCTCTGCCCAACGCCTCCAAGTCCATCACGCTGGACATGCTACGCCCGCACTTCGAGAAGCCGCTGGCCGAGGTGGCCAACATCTTCGGCATCTGCATGACGCTCATGAAGAAGATTTGCCGGAAGAACGGCGTGCCACGCTGGCCGCACCGTCAGATCCGCGGACTGCGCAAGAGCATCTGGTCCATCGAGAAGGCTCTGCGCTGCTGCGAGTCCGAGGCCCAGCGCCGTTCGTACAACGACCACCTCCAGAAGCAGCGAGCGAAGCTGCTGACCATCCTCAAGGGACCTGCCAGCCCGAGCAGCAAGGCTGCCTTCGAGCTCGTGCTGTCGGAGCCGTGCTCCCCCATGGGCGAGCTGGCGACCCCCACCGCCGCCGAGAAGGCTCAGAGCTCGAGCTACTCGGCTGCCAGCCCGGCGGCTCGCTTCCAGATGCCGACGGTGTACTCGCAGTCGCCGAGCAACGTGTACCAGGCCCAGCAGCCCATGATGGACAACGTTTCACCCAAGCTGCCGTCGATCGCCTCGCTTCTGCTGAAGAACGAGGAGCAGCGCCCCAATTACAACTACCAGTTCTAAGCGTGGACTGGCTGGTGAGTGTCTCCGTGTGAGTCAAAATCTGTGTTTTGTTCATGATCAAGACACTTGTATGTGTTTTTTTTCCAGTGTAGTGAGTGGAGTAGCGTGCTTTTAGCCAGTAGTGTAGTTTTGTGTTAGGTGGACTGTAACGAGAATCGAAAAGGGTCTATTTATCCCAACGCACTTCGCTTCGTTTATTAGATTCCTTTGATCCCTGACAGTTCGTGCACAGGGATTCCCTGTGCACGAACCGCTTTCCTGCAGATTTTTTCGCCGAAATGGCCACTTCTTGAACTGTGTCGCTGTCGTGTGAAAGAAAACCTTACTTCAAGTATCCAACGTACTACGTACCGGTAGTACAAAACAAACGAGCACCGGCCTATTATACCAGGCATATATTTGTAATGTGACTGCACGAGACATTTCGTGATGAAATCACCTGGCGCGATCACCACCATTATACATGTATCTCAACTGCCTCTATGCACAAAATGCAAACGACCAGGACGTTGTACATGTAGCATTGAACAATAAACACGCCGCCATGGGCGTTTGAGGGACTGATCCCGAGCCCGCTTCGTTGAAGCAACTTGCTTGCCTTCGGTATCAGACCACCATTATTAAGATGGCAACGACGTATGTACGATTTGGACAGCTCGCTGCACGGTGTGTGTGTGATGTATATAGAAGGGCAGGCCACTTTAATAGCGGGAATTCCCACACTCTACCGCTATTAACCTAACGGTGGTATAAAAGGCGGTTTTAAAAAAGGTAAGGTGAGGGAATGAAGTAAGTATAGTAAAACTAATATAAATGTATTGCAATGATTGGGTCAATACCACATTCCTAGCTGCTATCCTCTCTTGGTGGCAAGGACAGAGACGAAATCGAGTTGTTTTGCATGCAGAATAATTTCAATGGGAAGTCCGTTAGTGACTGGCGGTATGCATTCCTCGTCCAACCGATGATAGAGAAGTCTGACTCCACTGTCGCGGTATTTGGGAACACGGTTGCTAAAATTTCGCAAAGTTCTTGCTAGCGTCGAGTATTATCCACGAACTAGAGTTCACCCTGTTTCAAGACCGGTTATTTCATCAGATCACAGATTTATAGCTTAACGCAGGTCGTCCTCTCTCCGAACTGCCCGTAAACGATTGCGATGTCAAGTTCAATCTCAAACCGGTTGCGGATCCATGTCTGCAGCTCTTATCACTTGGCCAGCGGGTCTTCTCCTGCCCCTGCCCCCCCATTTACCTTCTACACGGTACCATTGAACCCGAGCACGCGGGGTACGTTCTGGTACTCCACCGTCACGATGGGGGAGGCGCGCATCATGGGGTACCTTCCTCTATTTAGGTACTTAGTGTCCTCGTAGTAGTACTGCAGCAGGACCGGCAGGGTGTCAAAGCTGGCCACATTCCTGGGCGTTTTGTTGCCGTCTCCGAGCAGCATATCATTGGCTTTCCGACAGCATCTTGTTTGACTACTTATTAGTAGGAATAGCCATTTTATATACCACTTTTAGAATGTCAAATGGCATTTAAAAAAAAGGTAAGAGCAGGAATCCGGGCCAAATTACCGCTATTAAAGTGGCCTGTAGAAGGGTGTTTTCATGATTGATGAGACGGGGTTGTAGTGGTGCTAGGTTATTCAAGAGCACGCTGCATTGCCCCGATAAGCCAGTGTCACTCGTGGCAGTGAACATTGCTCAATGCCATAAGTTGTGTGAAATTACTGGCGGATCAACAGCTTTACAAATTTGTTTATAAATCCTCAATTGAACCTGCTGATAATTGGGACGATGTTAGTACTACCAATCGCTGACTGCGATATCTTGCGCCCCGACTATCCATATTAGAATCCCTCTTTGCCAAAGCCCATAGCCTTTCCAGAAAAATCAACAGAAGGTCCCAAAAAACATTGGTGGACTCCAGCGTGCTATAATACATGTTGTACGTGCAATTACCAGGAGTACGCTGCTGCTACCAGAATTAGGATCTATATTCGGTACTATTTGGTATTTTTGGTATATTTTTGGTAAGGACGGGTCTGCTGCCCGAATCCCAGAACGTCTTTTCGGTGGTCGATACCGAGTCTGCCCGAATCTGGGTTGCATAACATGGGCTAATTCGTTACCTAATACCGGCTGCGCTGCGCTTAGCCGAGCGCCCTCGCGGTTCGCTTCGCTCGCGATATGTAGATTGTACGTCCGGGCGAGTGCAAGGCTCGGCTCGCTGCGGAGCTCGGCGCTGGGCCCGCCTCCACAAATACCGCGCGGCCCTGCTGTGTGGGCACCCCGCACGGGTTTGCTGCGGCTACGGGCGCTCGCACCCGCTCACCTCCGTCTGCTTTGCAAACTATCGGGTTAGGGCTTAAGTTCAGAGAGTGGTTGTTCCGGGATTCGGGCAGGAGCCACTTCGTTTTGGTAATAGGCCAGAGTACCTCGAAAGGGGTTAGGGATTTTAGGAGGGGGTAAAATCTAGTCCGCTGAATCCAGTCAAACTGTCGTTTGAATTCTGCAGACCCCGCCACTTGCCCATTCTTTCAGTTCCCCAGGGAGGTTCGTTCTGTTTAGGCCATTCTAATGAGGCCTTAACTGCTTTGATGGGCCTTATTTTGATGTTGTACGAGATTTTGAGGCTCTGAGCACGTCAGACTTTCAGGATTTGAGTGCATGACATCCGTCCGTAAAGTACCGAAAAATGTCAATTAATGGCGTTCGCTGTGTGTACGATTTCCTCTACTTACCGTAAAAATCGGCCCCAGTGCGACAAACGGGTCCAGTGCGAAAATAGATAACATGGAGGTGACACCCCACCTCAGGGATGCCCTTTTTTTACCGAGTCCTGACAGCACCATCAACCATGCAGCACGGAGGTCATCACAGCGAATCCATTAAAAACCTCGTAAGGTTTTTTTAATTAGCTTGATTTCGGCCAGGAAACGGTGTCGCACTGGGGCCGATTTTTACGGTGTCGTAAAGAATTCATAAATACGGTAGTAGGGCTGTCAGTAGGTATCTGAGTCTGGGTTCCTCACACCCTGAACAAACCAAACCACGAAACGCTCAAGAAATTGGTTTGCTCGTAAACTACGCGGGCTTGTGAACCAAAATTACGT
>KQ473649.1:0-27455 GCA_001314425.1 Phytophthora pluvialis | reverse complement strand
AATTTTGGTTTGGTTTGAACGGGGCCTGGTTTGGTTTGGTTTGGTTTGTTCAGGGCGTGGGGTTCCTGGCATCTCCGTTGTGGCATAGTACACATGTACAAACAATTTCGCACCGTATTCAAGGTAGGTGCTAATTATAAGCACCTATGGGCTCTCCAAGAAATCAGTCATGGTACAGTTTATTGCTTGCTTTGGCAACGCATTTTCGGTAGCTAAGAGGTCATGATGCAATTCTGTCTGCGTGACACCTCCATGACTCAGTGGCACTGGTCTGCACAGGGGTGGGGAACCTGTGCTACCAGCTTCGTAGCAGCAAGTAAACAGGTTGGCCTGCAATAGATAGTGGGGGTAGGAAAGCTGAAGCTGACGTAGCCATCAGGACGAACGACGGTCCCAGTCGCAACGAGCCAACGCCTTTCCATCTCTAATGTTGTGCCGTCACAGCGGGGTCCGCCATTCGGCGCGCCGACTCGACTGACGACAAGCTGTTGCAGCATGGCTGCGGAGCTGGTACCACAGGCACAGCCGTCTGCTCATCGCAGTGAATAAGCTGCTGCTTCACGAGTGTGGGGCCAGTTGCATGAGCTCCTTCTCTCAGAATCACCAGTCCTCGAGGTAAGTCCATGGACGGGTCCAAACACTGCATGGATTCGAACACACGCGAGAGCTTCACCCAGTGCGGCGGATACTTGAACCTCGCCACATCCATGAGCAGCACCATGTCTCTCTCGGCATGGTACCCTCCGATGGGCGAGAAGTGGCCGCCGCCAGTCTGTCCCAGCACCTTGCGGCTGTAGTTCAGCACCACAATCTCCGAGCTCGTGGCGCAGCTGTGCTTGACGATGTCCCTGAACTGCTCCAGCGTGAAGTCGTTCGTGGCTCGGTAGTCCTCCGTCAGCACGCCGTTGCAGCGCGCCAAGCAGATGAACTCCGACATGCTGATGCCCCTCTCCTTGGCCACGCTGAGCGACGTGCAGCAGTCGAAGAGTTCTTCACTGAACCATCTCCACGGCCCCTTCCACAGTCTGCCAGGGTCGATTTCCAAGGCGTTCAGACACATGGCGAGCGTGGCTAGACCGCAATACGCCGGCTCTGCCTGGGTGATGAACTGCTCGGCCAGCGGGAAGTATATCTGCATGTAGTTGCTGCTGCTGTTGATGACCTCAGTGAAGAGTTTGCGGCCTTCTGGGCTGGAGAAGGCGATGCAGTCCTGCGGCAGGTGGCGGCGGTGGAAGCTGCTCTGAACTGCGGAGCTAGTGGCCGGCGAGCTGTTGATCATGGCGTGCATCTTGTCGTGCTCCTTCTGCTGGTTGTCCTGCTCCCGGTGGCGTCTCTGGGCGAGCTCCAGCGCCTCCTTCTCCTGCCGGTCCTTCTCGCGCTTGGTCTTGCAGCCGCACTCCATGTCCATGGGCAGCTCGCACTCCTTGGAGTCCTCCTGACTCAGACTGCCCGGCCGTTTGAGCACTTGAATTCTGCGAAACGGCTTGTGCAGAGGCGGAATGAGTCCGGCTAGACGGGTCTCGACCCGCGGGCGCAAGCGGGCCGATCGCGGTACGCGGCCGAACAGATGGGTGTGCACGGAGCCCAGCAGTCCCGTGGGGGGCGGCGTGGACGTCGTGACCCGGGCGGTGCTGTGGCGGTGGTGCGGCGCGTGCGCTCGGGCCTTGGCGGCGGCGGCGCTCGGTAGCTGCTTGTCCTCGCGCAGGAAGAGCTTCCAATGGGTCGTGGGCACGAAGCGCGTGGGCAGCTCGCGGGTTCGCGGCCACATTTGATTCGGGGCTGAAAATATACGCGGTGGTTCCACTGCACTTTTCTGCCGAGACGCGAGGGCGAGGCGCTGCTTTTAGTCGCGCGGCGGCGTTGGCGTTGAAACTGCAGATACGCCTGAGGACGAGGCGTTCTTGGACAGCCCACAAATAGCCGAATGCGCTGCTCGCTCGCCGCCTCGGCCGATTGCTCTTGCGCGATTGACAGGCAGGCGGTCAATGGCGGCGGGGCAACACGCACTAAAGGGAGCGAGAGTGTGTGTAGATGAGGGGGGTCCAGCCACTCCAGAAATGATAGAAAGACGGGCGCCGCGTGGCATACAAACGCCAAGTGCAGCGACGAGTTCCAGGGGCCCTGGACTGGCTTGGTAGGAAAAACCGCGTGTAAACACGACAACGTCCTCGACTGATCGACTGATCGGCGTGGGCCAATGGACGGCGGCGATTGGCCTCGGCCACGCGCCCATTCCGCGCATTGGGCGGCGGCATGTTGTTTGCAGCCGCAAGACACGCTCCAGGTCATGCGATCGTGAAGCCCGTGGCACGCTGCCTTTGGCAAGTGGATCTCGCGCTCTGCTCGCCGTGTGCACCGCGCCGTCGGCGAAGATCATGGTCCGGCACGGCGCTGTGATCATCATCCGAGCGTGGTGTGGCGCACACAAAGGCAACTTCAACCAACAGGGAGGCCTCACTTCCGCTTTCGCCCCGCAGCCCACAAGTTTTAGCGGCGGTGCAGCTCGTGGCTGCGGCTGCGGCGGCAAGATAGCGAGGCAGTCACAGCAGATGCCCCAATCTGTACCGTAACGACGAGCAGGAACGCTTATCCATTGACGCACGGAGCGAAGCGACGTTTCAAGTTTTGGCGCGAGCTCAGCGAACCAAGGAGGGATGGCGCGTCAGTCTTGCGGTTGCTCACTACGACGGAGGAGGAAGAATGACATGGTACCATCCAGTGTTTCCACTGCCCTGAGTTACAGGCGAACCCAACGGATTATACCCCAACGTGGCTGCAGATTTCGTTTGTGCCCTGAACTGCGCTATTAAACATCTCCGCAGCTGCACCCAACTGCACCCAGCCCAACCCACCCGTGCTTTTTGATGCAAAGTGAGCAGCGAGTTCGCTCAAGAATGTTGGCGACGGCGACATGTTACCTCTATCTCCTGTCTGCTGCCGTTGGCCTTGCTGGAACGGGTATCAATTATGTGTTGCCTGCTGTATGAGCAACAATGCGTGGAAATGGATTGGCCTCGTTGCTGAATAAAAATTAGAGGGGAAAGAAACAAACGAGAACAGGCATGAGCACGATGTCCACGGCACATTTGTCACGAGAAATTTGTCGCTGAGCTCCTGAAAGGCGGTTGGAGAATGGAAGCGGACACCGCCAAGTACTTCGAAGCACATCGTTCTGCATGTCGCCGCCGATTTAATCTTGTGAATTTCGTGAGTACGCTCCCATCTATTCGACTGTTGCTGTGCTTGTGAGTGAGTACGAAGGCTAGTCTTACAGCATCGACGCCGTAACATCGGGTGTGCTTGAACAAGTATAATACTTCGAAGTATCTCGTTTCGACTCGATTATTTATCTCCTTCAAGCATGATTCTCTAGATGGAGAATGTCGATCTTTATGATCGATTCTGGCAGAGGTATTTCCAGATACTCTACCGTTTGAATACGACTCTTCTTCAGCAGACCATGCTCTTCTAGACATTTCAACGAGTTTTTCATAGCCAACGGTGTAGAATGCAGCAGTTTCTTGCGGCAAGCCTCATACACCGACTGGTACGGCGCAAGCGTTATGTCTTTGGGCTTCCAGCTACGGCTTTTAGCTGATTTCGCAGCTGCAAGTTGTTGGCGTGCGAGCTCTTGCAACGTGGCCACGTCGGTTGGCGTAAGACTCTGAAGAATAAACTTGACTCCGCTACTGGTAGCATCGGCCGTCTTCGCACGTTTCGCCAGCCTCAGCTCGATTTCATCTGTGTACGGCTGGCATGTGTCCAGGTTCTGGCTAAGCCACTCGAACCGCAGCGAGTCCTCCTCTTTCCAAATGGAAGGTCCATTGATGTGATCCGTCGAAGCAACAACAGCAACGAAAGGTGTCTTCGCAAGCCAACTCAGACATGTCTGAGCTTCTGGATTTCGCAGCGCCAAACCATCGATGGAGTGCACTAGCAAGTAAACTGGAGGTCCATGTCGTGGCGGTTTCGTCTTGGCAATATCTCGACACTAACATCAACACAAATGAAGGACATACTCAGCTACACTCCGACATTGGAACACTGCAACTCTACTGCTGATAATCTTCTACCTGTTGAGAAAGCGATTGGTTCTGCTTCACGCCGATGTTCAAGATCTAACCGCACAAGAGTTCAGACATCAAATAGCACAACCAAATAACCCAAAGATCTCTATCACCTTCTCTTGAATGGCCTCGGCCAGATACTTGAGCGAGACAACTGGCAGATAGCCGTGCATCTGCAGTACAATGCCGTCACTCAAGTAGGTGGCCGCAAAGTCCTAAGGCACACAACACATGAGTCTTCTCCCAGCCAAAACACACACACACGCCACCCCAGCACTTCACCCACCTGCAGCAGCTTCAGTTTGGAGCCCACCCCATAGAACAGCAGGTTGTAGCCAGCGAGCAGCTCGCTCTTCCAGGTCGGGAAGTGCTGCTCGAAGCGTCGGCCCTGCGGCTCCACGTGCTCGTCCGCCGCGCGCAGCTCCGCCAGCAGCTCGCCGCGCGACGGCAACTGCAGTGCATTGCTCTGTTCTTCCACCTCCTCCTCCTGTTCTTCCGTTTGGCCCTTTCGTTGGCTCTGCGCGGCGGCGGCCTGTCGCGCCCCCAGAGGCGGGGGCTTGGGCTTGCGGGGTACGCGCTGGCGGAGCCGCTTGGACGTGAAGTAGGCGTTGGCGGAGGACGCGCCCAGCTCCACGCGGCTGCTCGGCTCTCGCCGCCGCTGTTTGCAGCGCTCGCGCAAGCCATCAGCGCCCATTGCGCGTCTGTCACTATGGATTCAGATCTTCGTTTGTCTGGGTGTTTGTAAGGGATACAAACGCCAAGTGTAGATTGGTGTGGGCCACACATGGATACAGTGATCGCCGGAGGGACTGTCCATCATGGACATGATGGAGCTACATCATATTGTAGTTCGAGGACGATAAACTCGGCTACTGCGTTGTACTCAAGCTGGGCATGTGCCACACAGATCGTCTGCAGATAAGACTTTTATCGTAAGAGTCAAGGAAGTGCGTCGAGAAGCGATGCCACCATCGACTGCATCGTCCTCTGCACTTCTCACCTCCATAGACAGAGCTCAGCCTGCCGAAAAGGATTTTAAGAAACGGATGACGACATTGTATCTGTCCTGGGCCAACCACGCCAAGAACGCAAAGCTAGCGGCTCCTGACACTCACACCCAACCAGATTCCTTTGGACTTTGACGAGGCATAGAAGGTGGGAAAACTGCACGGTGCTCAGGAGGTTCCCCCAGCAGAACACGAGCTACCCCGGCATATCCAACGATGAAGATGGAGAAGGCATCGACTTTGGTGTTGACTCCGATGACAACTTCATCGATTCGGTTGACTGGAACACCGGCATTCAAGAATTTCGGACTGGCTTGGACCTCCTGCATGAGATCAACACTGTTCTCTAAGCGAGGAATCGCTTCGCTCGGAGTGCATTCGTCGCGAGATCGACGGAGCTCAAGACATCTGAGACCGAAGAAAAGTGGTGAAATTACTGCGGGAAAGGTTGCATTCCTTCACGAAACCGAGGCCGACTCACTGCGCAGCACAACGATGCCGGTTCGCTTGTCCCTGCTGGCGTCTCCAACTTAGTCGCTCAACAATAGCACGCGGTCGTTACGCAGCTCGTGTTGCTGAACGGGCAAAATATGCTCAGCTTCTTCTGGAAATTGATCGGCTTCGTCAGGGAAACGATGTCATTGGCATAGTGGAAATGTTGCGGTTGCCTCAACGCAGACCTTCCACAGACCAGTCCTCTTCCGATCCCAGCCGGCGTTAATTCACACGTGCTCGAGTGGATAGACCGTACCAAAGAGATGAAAATTGCAGCTTCGAGAGCAACTAGTAGACGGGCTGGAAGTGCTGTTCAACATCTTTGAAGCTTGCTGCTCCCCCTGCCAACGAAGCCGTTCCACGGAACCATGGGTGAATGGTCTGGGTGACTTCAAGGACGACTGATACGCACTGCGCAGCCGTGCCATGTTGTTGGTAGTAGACTTCTCTTGGGCGCTACTGGTGCTCCATCACGACGATACTGCTGGTCAAAACCTTATAACTTCAGTGGTGTGTGGTCCCACCAGTTCGAGGTCTTTGGACGATCTAACGATTGCTGAGATACTTGCTGTTCCTCTCTCCCCATAGCTCTCCGTTGTATTGCATTACGCGAAATGACGAAGGACATACACATTCACAAGCTGGTAGAGCTACGATCTGAGTACGTTGTCGTGGCGGCGTGTAATACGTCGAGTCTTTGGCTTATGTCTGTCAAAGGCCAATTCTACAACGTTGGGTTGGCTATTCCAGACGCGCGCCGACCAAGCTCAGCTTCTCAAACTAATTCCGCCTTGCACAACGAGCTAACAACACAGACTGCTCCCTTATCACGACTGGCTTTCGTTATCGCTGCTGAAAATAGACGTAGCTTTCATTCAATGCGGAAGCAGATAACAAAACATGCCAATTGACCAACGGGACTCTGTCCACATCGACCCACTTGTCCGCACTACACTTCAAACCACAACTCGATGCGGCTAAAATGGAGAACTACTGTAGTGTTCTCATACAAAGACTCGATGCCTCGAACGCTTTCATCACTCCACAACCACCCGTATGACTTCAAACCAAAACTCGAGAAATTGAAGTTGTATTATGTGCACCACATCGTCGTCATCTTCAGCGGTCTCATTGCTTCTCCACATCCACCGAAGCACCGCCGCCGCACCACCACCACACCGCTGTCCACGAATATGTTTGTCTTCGCGTATACGTGCAGTACGTTCTTGCACGGTCAATCAACGATTGCCAAACGTAATCGATCACTAAACAGCAACTTAATCGTGCTGGGTTGTGCACACAATCGCTACACAAAACCCGCGTCATTCCGCCTCTGCACTTCAGTATCCAAGCAGCCACGAACAACTGAAGAGCACACCACCGCCGCCCATGGAGTGTCCATGCAAGACCCAGAAACAGGCGGAGGAGGCGCTGAAGACGGACGAGAAGCGCCAGCAAGAGCAGCAGACGGACAACCCGCAGACGGCCGACGCGCCTCCGCCCGTCACCAAAGCTCCGAGCAGCTTCCACCGCCGCCACCTGCCGCAGGACTGCATCGCCTTCTCCAGCCCGGAAGGCCGCAAACTCTTCACTGAGGCCATCAACAGCAGCAGCAACTACATGCAGATATACTTCCCGCTGGCCGAGCAGTTCATCACCCAGGCAGAGCCGGCGTATTGCGGTCTAGCCACGCTCGCCATGTGTCTGAACGCCTTGGAAATCGACCCTGGCAGACTGTGGAAGGGGCCGTGGAGATGGTTCAGTGAAGAACTCTTCGACTGCTGCACGTCGCTCAGCGTGGCCAAGGAGAGGGGCATCAGCATGTCGGAGTTCATCTGCTTGGCGCGCTGCAACGGCGTGCTGACGGAGGACTACCGAGCCACGAACGACTTCACGCTGGAGCAGTTCAGGGACATCGTCAAGCACAGCTGCGCCACGAGCTCGGAGATTGTGGTGCTGAACTACAGCCGCAAGGTGCTGGGACAGACTGGCGGCGGCCACTTCTCGCCCATCGGAGGGTACCATGCCGAGAGAGACATGGTGCTGCTCATGGATGTGGCGAGGTTCAAGTATCCGCCGCACTGGGTGAAGCTCTCGCGTGTGTTTGCGGCTATGAAGTTCGTGGTTCCGGCAATGAACGCGCCGCGTGGACTGGTGATCCTAAGAGAGGCACCTCGTCCAGCGAATCGTGCGGCGGAGCATCACCACCCTGACAACAAGGAGATGGCTGCGGCTGTCGCTCCAGTCCCGCACTCGTGTTGCCACAGTTCGTTGGCGGTGGAGGCGGCACGCCGTATGGCGGATCGTACTGCAAAGACGTATCATTAGAGACGGAAGGCACGCGTCGACGGACGATCAGGACCCTCATCAGTCCTGGTTGCAAGGTCGATTCCAGCTTTCCACCCTCTTTATCTATTGCAGGCCAACCTGCTCCCCTCCGAACTTACCACTGCTAAAGCTGTTGGTACAGGTTCCTTCATGTGCGATCTTTTGGTCCAATTGAGAAGTCGGCCATGATGAAGTCATGCCATGGCCTCCGTAGCAATACGTCAACGTGGAGATAACTCACAGCTGCTGAAGTCTTGTTCTGTTTAGTTGAATCGGTTGGTTTGATGTCAAATGGTGCGACACACCAGCCGAGTCAATTACACGTGTAGTGCAGCTTTCAGGAGCTCTATGGCATAAATGAAGTCTGCAAAAGCCAACAGTTGAGTGCAGCAATGATCGCTTTTGGCACCAAAGCGACGTTAGAACACAAGTGTTTCACAGTTCACATCCAATCAACTTGGAATTTAAGTTTAGCTTGATTCGATATGCTTTGTTTCATCACGAGGAAGTTGTGCTCAACCGCAGTTCAGATTGAGCAACGAGGTGAATGTAGCGTCGTGATGCGAAGCCGATTCGTATTAGCGCTGATACGTCTCATCGTTAACGAACTGGAAGGAATTTTGTTTTGGTGGGAGTGATCTTGTCCGGGGAAGCGAGCGACAAAAGTGCTATTACTTGTCCGCCAAATCAGCAAGTACGCCCTCCATTTATATCGGCAATGTAATGATGCACTGCACCACTGCACAGCATCCTGGCGTCAGAGGCGACTACCGGAAGAGACGAGTGGTGCAGTACCGAGTTGACGCTAGATATTCTAGCACCGAAAAACGACTGGCGAAGTCTGGTGTTGCACTTCTGTTCACAACAGCCTTTCCACTCGGCCTTGCTGTTGGAGGGTACCGCATTGCTTTCAGGTTGCTGCTATCTATTCCAACTTATATCGTAAATGTACACGGTCTTCTGACTACTGCAACATGAATCACAACTACAACGTTACACTCTCTCCTTGCTCCTGCTCCGCAGCGTTCTGCGCCTCGTGAATCTGGCACAGTAGCCCTCGTCGAACAGCTCGTGAGCAGCCCGGGTGCTCGCAGCGCTTGCCACCTCCGTGCGAGATGCAAAACCCATTGCCTCGATCCTTCTTCTCGCAGGTACTGAACTGGCACTTGCGGATGCCGCCATGGACGTAGCAGCGGCCTTTGCGCTGCTGTCCGCGCGTGCAACCCGGGAACTCGCAGCGTTTGCCGCCTCCGTGGGCTCGGCAGAACCCTCCGCCTTGCGAGCTACGAGTGCAGCCACCAGGCCCCGAGTACTGACACCTTGCACCACCGCCGTGGGCCTTGCAGCGACTGTTTGACTGAGCACGTCGTGTGCAGCCAGCCTCGATGCACTTCTTGCCCTTGGTGGACTTCGCGTTAGCCTTCCCACTGCGGTTCTCCTGGCTCACAGGTGAGGCAGACGTCGTTCTAGCAGCTTTCGCCTTCGACTGGCCGCCAGAGTGCGTCCGAGACCGCTTCGGGCGAGAAACCACCGGCGGCGTACCGAAATCCGCCGACACAATGAGCTCTTTCAGTGCTTTGTTGGTCAGAGAAGCAGGGGGCGAGATGGTCAACGAGAACGGCGGCCGCTCGACAGACGTTTTGATGGCGTCTAGAGACGGCTTCATGATGCTCGGGGGGTTGCGTTCCCCAGCAATAGCTGGGCGTGGCGCTTCTGGCTGGGCGCTCCTCGACGTCGAGATCCACAGTGCAGGGGTCGACGGGTGCTGCTGCGAGTTGGCCGGGTTGAACATGTCCACCGATCCAGGACTTGGCTGATGCTGCAGCATGGGGGGAGGCATGCCCATGCTGGCCATCATGTGCTTCATCGTGTGAACTCTCTGGTAGTTGTTGCCCCCGGGAGTGGACACGTCCTGTCCGTCCTGCATCCACGCGTGGGTCGCCGGCGACAACGGCGGGAAGCTCGAGAACGCTCCTCCTCCGCTGAAATACGGCTGACCCCCGAGGGGGAATACCGGCATCGTACTTGCCTCCAGACTGAAGCCATTGGTCACGTTCGTTGACGAGCAGATCCCACCCCTCATTGCCCCGGAGCTATTAATAGGCGAGCCTCGGAACTGGTGGAAGGTCATGGGCGCGGAGGCCTCTCCGACGTGGTAGAAGGCGTCTTTCAAGCTCTGCTCGGCGCTGTTCCTAGGCAGGTCCAGCGGCTCCAGCAGCAGCGAGCTGGTCCTGGCCGGGGCCTTGGCCGCCGGCTCCGGCTCCTTCTTGAAGCCGCCGTGGAAGTCCGCGAAGTCCTGGTCGTTGAGCATCTGGCTGAACATGTCGTCCTCGTTGAGGCGCACGAAGAGCGGCGTGTCCTCGGCCGTCGGCGGCTGAAACGGCGCCTGGCACTGCGAGAGCGCGATGCCGCCGCCCAGCAGCGAGTTGGGGGGCGCGGGCACGCCGTTGCTGCTTGGCGGCGTGGGCACCAGGGCGCGCTCTGCCGTGAGCGCCTTGACTCTGCCGCGGGACGGCAGCGACAGCGACGGCGGGAAGAGACTCGGGACAGCGACGGCCGACCGCATCTCGGGCGCGAACAGCGATTCCACAAATGCCACCTCGTCCATGGCCGGCGGTGGGGGGGGCGGCAGGCTGCGGCGCAAAAGCTTCTCCGGCAAGGATGGACCTGCGGCGGTTATGCCTTGAAGTTGCCTGGCAAAAAAGTAGAGCCCACCATACATTGGCAATGAGTACCGGAGCAGACGCGGCGACCGGGTGTGTATGAGAAAATCGGAACGCGGCTTACCTGATTTCCTTCTTCGTCTGCAAGGCGGACTGGACGCGGCAGAGGTGATACCCTTGCTAGTTGCCGGCAACAATGGAGCCTTCGCGCGGCGATGGCTTCAGTGTTCGCGGCGAGATGGAAAATTGCCTCCGTCAGGTTACTGCTGGGTGCGCTGCCGCTGGACCGACGTGCTGGAGACTGGCGTCGAGAAGTGGACGCTGCAGTAGCAGCACGGCACGGGGGCGCAACTCGGTATACAGGCCGAGAAGGAACCAGAACGCGGAGCCATCTGGCGCGCGGCACATGGCGAGCTGAAGCAGGTACAGCAATTTGATGGGCGCCGCGGGGATCAGCTCGACGGCGGCGGCGATGGCAGGCGAAGCTGCCGGTGCAGCATCAACATCGAGGCGGCGATGAGCGCCGCGCTATGCCACTGCGACCCTTCACGTCGGATCTTGGATAAGGGGCAATGCTTGTCGCTTGTTGCTTCGGGCTGATCGCCATTCGCCTCGGACTCCGTCACGGCGCCCGATTCACGGCTTCAGTTGCTTGCGGCCAGCTGGCCGACATATGCGCGTATGTCGCCAGGATTTCTGAACAGCGGCAGCCTGACGACCAGCTGAGCGCTGTTTACCAGCCAGCGCCCGGGCACCACATGAATCGGAGCTGCCGCTGATCCATTGAGCGGCCAGCGCTGCTCACGCTTCAGTGATGGCGTTCTTGATGCTGCGCTGCCTTGCCGACAGACCAGTCTCATGCAAGTCACTCGGGGCTTGCAACGCGGTTTGTAAGACCGTGCCCACGTGCCTCGTTGTTATCACCGGCGGGATGACAACGCTTGCCTTGGCTCGGCATCGGTTACCCTTGCGAGTAACGGCCCGGAGAGCGAATCCCACTCGCCTAAGCAATCCTCTGTTGTGCCTGCCAACGTAGCATACACGGCCTCAACCTGCACTTTGGCCGGGAGTCATCTTGGTGAGGCACGAAACTTGTGTCAGGCTTGCCCGACCGCCACCGAAGACATGGCTTAGTTCGGAGTCATGATCCGTCCGCAACACTCACCGGTACGAGAAGCCCAGTTGCGCCATCCAAACGCTACGCTGTTCAGCGCATGCTACGACGGGATTCCAAGTCCAGTTTGGCATGATATGTCGGTGCTGCCGCAGGCTTCAACCCGACAGCGCCTTCTGCTGGCGGTGGATACTCCAGAACACATCTCCCTGCGAGCGTGAGCTCGTCACGATTGCCAGCACCTTGCGGTGCAAGTTGCACCGAGTTCGCAATGACTGAATCTCCACATCGTCGCGGCGGATCCCGCTCAACTTGAATGACTGCGGTTGCGTGTCGAGGCAACGCGGCCCGGCCCAGCAGCATCGACGATGCTGCATCGTGCGCTCGTGTTTTAGATGTCGTATAATAGCGTGTGTGCCAGTTTCCCATCAAGGAAGCGCGAACATAGTTTCGGCAGGCGCCTGTACAATGCACGAGCCAACGGGTCCCGTTGCAGGCGTGGGTCCGCATCCAGCTTGCATTTATCGTACGTAGCCTCCATGTATCGTAGGCTACGATGCAGGCTACGAATCGTAGGATCTTTTTGGGGACTTGCACAATGGACGTACCATACACGTATCATATCTAGTTTACTTTTTTGCTGGACTCATGTGACGACATGTGCCAGAGCTAGTGTGGCGTTTATCCAGCCCGTTTGCCACGGCGGTGCGACAGCGAGCTGCACTGCGAGACCCCCGCCGCCAGCGAGCGCTCGTTGCCGCCGCTGGCACTCACGACGTACATTATATTTGCCGCAGGAGCTTGTGCTGCTACAATCAAGTCGCTTTTGCACGAACCGTTTTCGCACAGCATACGAAAAAGTGTGTAACGCCACGATGCCACTCGCGTGTTGACCCTTCAACGTTTACGGCCCTGCACGTCATGTTGCCGTTCGGCCTCGTTTCGCCAATAGCCTCAGAGTCAGTATGACACCGTATTTTCAGAGTTCGAGAGGCGATGGCTCCGCTCGCTGGCTGGCGCTGGACTCACACCGGCCACTCAGCGCTCACGGAGCCCTGTTTGTTCGCGAGCCGCCGCCGTCGCACGCATGATCCTCAACTTAGCTCATGTGCTCTTCCACCGCGCAGCACATCCTAGGTTGAACATTTTTCACGGGTTCTCGACTTCTTCGAAGGAAAGATCCCGGCGCCGGTAGGTGAGATCGCCGCGAAGCTTTGATCCGGCCGCTTTCCACATCCAGTGCATCTGCAACACTATACTCACTGCAAACTTGCTGTCACCAGGGATAAGAGCACTGCAAGGGCGTGGACAGTCCCGCGCGGCCGCCGCTCCTTTCCCTGCCGTTCGCACTTCGCATCCAGCGCAAATGCTCCAGGATCGCCGTGGTGACGAGAGACCGCAGCGCGTGAAAATCCCGGCATATTTGGCATACAAAACCCAAGACCTTTTTCTGCGTTGGTAAACGGCGAGCGCGTATTGCGATCCGCAACGAGAAACAATCCAACAACAAAATCCGCACATCGTGCTTCGCTGATACCCAGGCCGTCGTCCTCTGCCGTCTGACCGAAGGCGCCAGTGCGGCACTCAACGGATCATCCCGTCCAGTCGTGGGTACCGACACCGACGCACGGCGGTGTCTTTGCCTCACTCGCGCACATGGCGAGCAGAGACACTCAGGTGCGCGGCCCCCCCCCACGTGGCGCCCGACGCCCCCATTTGGTCATTTGCAGATTTCCTATCAGAAAACCAAGGCCATCTGCTTGGCAACATCGAGCCCGTGCCACTCTCTGAAGCCTATCGCGGGCTCGTCCACGTCCGCTCCGTTTCTTCCCACCCCGTTCAGGCCTTGTGGTCACTCACGGCCATTTCCAAATCCGGCGAGCGCTCCGCACGACAGATTACCAAAGTTTCTCCCCACGCTTTGCTGCTTGCAGCATTCGTACCCCCACCGCCTCCAGCCCCCCACAGCATGTTCGACCCGCGCGTCTGCTCGCCCGACTCGCCCGTAGACTCCGCCATGTTCCCGCCCGTGTACAACCGCTCGACGTCGTCGTCGTCCACGGCCTCCATGTCCTCCTGCCCGGGGGACGCGCCGCCGCCACTGGGCAGCAGGGCCAAGGAAGTAGTGAAACCCATGGCGGCGCCCGCCTTGAAGCAGGAGCTCGAGCCCTTCGAGTTCCGCCCGACCGCGAACCCGACGCCGCGGGCGCAGAACGGCACGTCGCTCAGCTCCGTGTTCGGGGACCAAGACCTCATCGACGCCATCATGTTCAGCCTCAACACGGAGCAGCAGAACGCCAATGCCGCCCGCGTGGCCATCCCGGCCTTCAGCCCGACGTTCGCCATGCCGCGGCGCGTCATCCAGCAGGTTCAGGTGCCGCAGCCCACGTCGTTCACGGCGCTCATGCAGCAGCGGCCCATCGGCGTGCCCATGCCCGACGGCCGCGTCAAGCCGACCTTGGCTGGCCCGTGCCTCCGCAAGCCGGGCACGTTCCTCAACAAGGACGGCCGCTGGATCAAGGGCAAGCCCTGTCGCATGGGAGGGTGCGACAAGCGCGCGCAGTCCAACGGCCTGTGCAAGGGCCACGGCGGCGGCGCGCGCTGCAGCTTCGCCGGCTGCAGCAAGTCCTCGCAGGGCGGCGGCTTTTGCCGCGCGCACGGCGGCGGCAAGCGCTGCATGCACGACGGGTGCGAGAAGGGCACGCAGCGCAACGGCTTCTGCTACCTGCACGGCGGCGTGCGGTCCTGCAGCGTCGAGGGCTGCGATAAGAAGGACCGCGGCAACGGCAAGTGCTTCTCGCACGGCGGCGGCCGCAAGTGCCAGGCCCACATGTGCTTCAACACGATCCGGCGGGGCGCCTTCTGCGACCTGCACAACGGCAAGTGAAGACGGGAAGGAGGACGCGAATAAACTCTACAGCGAGAGCCCGCCACGCACACAGACACTTAAGTTAAGAGCCCGGAGATTGTTCAGCAAGACGTGGCGCGCTCGGTGATCATATAAACCTCATTATACATATCATTGTGGTGTTACGGACATATTTGCAACAACTTGGCCAGCATGAACGAACACCTGAGCTGGGCGGCGGCGTCATGTTGCCGGGCTCCACTATGCAGATCGACTCGGCCGGCGGATCCAGCTGGCTGCCCTTATCTTGCCGGACAAGAATTTTTTTACAACGGTGTAGACCACATGGTGAGCAGCGCCGCAACCGCGAGCGAGCAACGAGATGTTGTTCGCCACGCGTGCGGATCAACGAGGCACAGCCGTGTTGAGCAGGAAAAACTTGAAGGTATCAGTGATACCCTTGGCAGTGCCGGTATTATAGTGGCGAGCAATTGGCGCGCGAGCAATTGAAGCGTGCCTCCGTTGACGAGGATTGCAAATCGGGCGCCAGGCCCACTGTCTTCCAACGTTGCCGTCGACACGGCAAAGGCCCCGTCGACGACGGCGGCTCGCTGCACGTTGCAGTGCAACCGATACCGGCAAATCTGAGCGGATGGCAGCGTGGGAGTCCCGAGATCACTGCGGCCGGCGGCGACGATAGCCTCCTTGCAGCGGCACCGAGCACACTGCCCAGCACAGGCACCCTGCATCACGCACGCAGGCTGCGTGAGGCAATGCCGCCAGCCTTTACAGCCAACAAATCGACTCGAGCGTCTACATGCACTGCGGGATGCCTCGGCAATTGAACGACGCTCGGCGCGGCGCACCCCGCCAGCAATCACGCTGACTGTTGCACTGCAAGCGCCGAAAGCGCAAGGCGTGATGGGCGGGAGGTGGCTACGCCTCGCGCCGCCGGTCATCGGCCCCAAGCGGACTGCTCCGGCGCGTGTTGCAGCGCGGGGCCGCGCCTAATGGCCGCCACGCCGCTCCTCTACCTGGCTTGGCATGGATTTTCATGCAGGAACAAGCCGCCGGGTGACTGCCGGCACGCCGCCGCTGCCCGCTCGTCATGACGGGCGTCAAGCCACGGGGGTCGGAAGACCGGGGCCTGTCCCTGCCTCGCCGCTCGCCTGTCCTTGGGGCAACACGCGCACGACGATGTCACGCGCGGGGCGTTAGGAAGCGAACCGCATGGCTCTCGCGAAAACACCAGGCGGCTGAGACGCAAAACCGGAGACGCCGGCGGGCGCTCAGCAATTCTTAGCGTCGCGCAGGCCGTTACTGCATGCGCGTGCAGGTATCCCCCGTAAAAATAGTGAGCACCCCGGCGCCGTTCACCGCCATGACGGCGGCGAGAGTTCACGCGCGACTCGGTCTGAGCCAGACATGATCCGGCCGTTTACCGACGCCCCTCCGCCCACGTCGCTCTCGTACGAGACCGTCCTGTGCACGGAGCTGCCGGCGTTCGACCCGGTGCCGACGCTGCGGTCCGTGCTGCTCCAGCCGCCGCAGCTCAAACGGTTCGAGTACTTCCTGCGCAAGACTGGGTGGCTCACCATGCCCATTTACGGCTGCGGCTTGCTCCTGCGCGTTGCCGTGTGCTCCGTCCCGGCGCCTCTGGGCCGGGCGCTCGCTCCGCTGGCGGCGGTTCTCCACCTCCCGCCGTGCATCGTGTTCGCGGCCGGCATCCGCGTCGAGTTCGTGAAGCTCATTCTGTCCGCCTTTGACTTCTGGTTCCCCTTCGCAGCCAACACCATGTTCATGCTCGTGCTCAGTGCTGTCCTGAGAGACGCGCGGGTGCTGCTCGTGATGGCCGTCTGGATCGCCTTCGGCTGCTCCTTCCTGCAGGAAACGTACTTCCGAGACTCGCGCAACATCGCCCTGTCGGCCTGTGCCGAGGCCTTCCTGCTGCTGCTTCTCATGGGGAGCATTTCGCTCAACGTCATGGACGACCTGCACCATTCCGACCTCATCGTCGCTGGCGGCCACAGCCTCTCGACGAAGGACGTGCTGGTGAACGTCATCGGCACCATGGCCACGCTAATGGTCCGCACAATGTACCGGAGACTGCGCCTCATCAAGCGCCAGAAGAAAGTGAAAGGCACGGCGATCCAGTCGCTAGGCTACCGGTGCTTCATCGCCTTGAACCCCACCGGCCCTGGGGTTTCTTCACGCAACAGCGTCGTGCCTCACCCGCTCGGCCCCATGCTGTTTTTCACGTCCAAGTCGACGATTTCTCGGAAAAAGGCGATCGACGTTGCTCGAGACAGCAGACACTTTTCCAGCTTTGTACTACCTCCATTGCAGATCCACCTCGTCGAGGACTCTAGGAAGTACGATGCGCAGAACACGCTTTGGCCGCGCGTTGGGTCGCTGGAGCGTCTCGAGCTGTGGCAACTCATCGCTCTGCACGTGTGTGGAGTTACGGGCTTCTTACTCACGATCCCGTCGATTTTTACGCCGCCGTCAGAGGCTTCAGCCGGGGGAGAGATCGAGGCCATTGGGACGCTGTGCGTCGCAGCCACGGCGCTGTATTGCGGTCTGAACGTGTGCTGCTGCCAACGTATTTTGTACAAACGGGTGGTGCTCTCGTTCGACTATTTGTTCTTGATCCTGCAGTTGGTGGCCGCGCACTTGTGTCTGGCAGACATTTTGTGTTGGCGGTGGACTTCCACGTGCGGCGTGGCGTCCAGTTTTCTCTGGGCGCAATGGAGTTTAACGATAGACGCGTTGACCCCAAACATGCGACACCGACTGCATATCAAGAGCTGGATGCCGACCTGTTGCATTGCGCTCTTCATCGTCATTCAGCTGCTGGTGTCGCTCGACGTGATGGTCTGGGATTTCTCTAACATTCGTGACCGAGTGTTCTGGGACCTCGACTTCCTTGGTCGTCGAGCCCAATTTCGAGTCGTGACCTTCCTGTGGAGTCGAGTCGTGACCATCTTCATCTGGTACAGCCGTCTGTACTACATCTTGGTGACTAGAAGCCACGAAAACGCCCTCATCATTCTGCGCGGGAACGTCGACTTCGACTACCAGACCTGGCGACTGCAAGCGAATATGGCACGAGAAACGAGAAGGAAGGCAAAGTCCGTCCAACCTGCAAAAGCCGTCGTGGCCTCGATCCCCGAGTAGGGTACTGCGATCTGTCATCTGTCTATAGAAGTGTCCATTTTGAAGGCTATTGACGTTGTGAGCTCTGCATATCGTAAAAGCAATTTCGCTGTAGATGAAGCGGCAGCGGATTAAGCTTTTGGACTCAATAGAACCATCTTAAACATTTGTAGGGGGGGGGTCAAGAAAACGCTGGTACATATAGCTCGACATTCTACGCAACCATCTTGTAGCTTAACGCTCTCAGAAGAAGAGAATTGTTCTCGACTCTGGAATGAGCACGTCAAGTTACAACAGAAAAACATAACTGAAGGACAACAATGTCCGCGTTAGCTACATCGCCGTATTCAATGACTCTACTCAAACTCGTTTAGCGTTGCGTTAATTTGCTGTATGCAGCCAGTGTGATTTACTCCAACTTCTGATGACAAAGTTTCACTTCTGGTTCCAAGGCGTGTCTGTCATGGACCTCTTCTGTTTGGCAATTGATTCCAGTTCGTGGCGTAGGCTATCGAGCCAAACAACTACTACGTAGTACAATTGCTGAGCGCAAAATGATGTGGTCTTTATTGTTATTACTCGGGAGACACGATAGCGCATTTGCTCTGCTTCGGAGTTCGACTACGGAAGTTAGAAAAGTCACGTAGGACTTGTGGTGAACAGAGGAAGGAACAATGGTGTCCCTGTCATCAATTGAATCTGGATGCCTGTCACTGGTATCGTCCTCTTCTGGCGGGCGTCTTGGTGCTAGTCAAATGGGGTCGAGTGTTTCTGGACATTGTGCTTCTTGGCGACCGAGCGTAATTCTGTGTTGCTCTAATACGCCAGATGCTGACACTTTTCCGTGTGACCCGGGCGCTATGCACTCACTTGGCACAATGACAAGGCGTTGATCTCTTTGCTTCGTGGTAGTGGAATTCAGCCAGCTGGAGGGTATATGGTTTAGCTGGGGGGGGGGGGTGNGGGGGGGGGGGCAACATCTTGTGTCGAACGCGGGCTACCTGGAAACCCACCGACAATCCAGATAATTTGTAAGTATTGGGCGAACATCATACGTGGTTGTATTTGTCCAGCCGCGTTCGCATCGTAAAAAAATAGTTTCCAGGCTCACCACGACTGCACTACCAGCGAAACGCCGGGCGTCTTCTTGCTCCCTTCTCGGCTTCAGTGACCGTGGCTTCAGGCGAGATGCGCACTGACTTCTTCAAAATCACCCAGCGGACCTTTGACTTCTGAAGCGGATCAGGTCTGTGCGTCACCGATATGTTCGAATGGTGATGGATTCCTACGAGTAGTGTGTGCGTGTGTAGGTTTCCGGTTCGCAAAATAGGCAACGGCGAGACTCCACCGAATACCATCATCGCACATCTCAGCTAGAGTATTAAAGATAGTCCCTCACTTGCGCAGTACTCCTCGACTAAGCTTGCAAGCCCAACTTTACCGCCTATGATCCAACTAGCTGAGACGGTCACGGCCGGCAACGCTTCTTCTGCGGAAGTGAACTACCACGTCGTCGCGTGGGGCAACGAGCTCC
The DNA here is from genome assembly GCA_001314425.1 of Phytophthora pluvialis. NCBI lineage: Eukaryota > Oomycota > Peronosporomycetes > Peronosporales > Peronosporaceae > Phytophthora > Phytophthora pluvialis. The sequence goes on along the minus strand of KQ473649.1, from coordinate 8,243 downwards.
CAGCTTTCAATCCTCTTTTAATGGTAAAAGCCGTCGTGTTAAGCCCTAACAACGTTAGGCGATTCAACCGCGTCGTGCTCCAATTCTCCGTCCCCCTCGAGCACTCGATCGTTTTCGCGGTTGTTTTACGCTTTGCGACGTTTCTCGTGTCGGCGGAAGTGGGGAGAATTCTGGCCCCAGTGGCCGCTTTGCTTCACGCTCTCTCTATTGTCGTTTTTGCGGCGGGGATGCGCGTCGAGTACATGAAACTCGTTATGCGTACGTTCGACTTTGGGGTACTGTTCGCTGCCAACACGATCTGGGCTGTCGTGTTCAGCGCTGTCTTGCGAGACGCTCGGTCCTCGTCGTGGTTTGCTGGGTGAACTTCACGAACTCGCTCCTGCAAGAAACACACTTGCGAAACACCGTCTTCATGGTCGCAGTGATGTTGGGGGAGCTGCTCTTCTTCGCGATGCTCATGCTCTGGCTGTCGCTGGACTTCGTCAACGGCGTGCAGCACTACGCTCTGCTCACGACTCGCGGTCGTACACTTTCGACCAAAGACGTCGTGCTGAATGTGCTCGGAACCATGACCATGTTGTCGCTCCGGAATCTCTATCGTCGATATCAGCAGCTTAAGCACAAGTCGGGCACGTCCACACCCGCTCTCGGGTATCGGTGCAAGATTGCATTGACGGGGACAAGCGTATTGCTCACGTCCAACATCGTTGTAGGACCATCCCCGACCGACACGAGAACGCGTTCCTCGCTTCAGATGCGTCTTTCTGGGGAATCTGAACGATACGACGCTCGAGATACCGTTTGGCCCCGAGTCGGAGCTGTCACGCCCCTCGCAAGATGGAAACTTGGTATGTTGTACGCAGGAGGGATGGTTGGAGGTTTGCTCGCGATGCTGCCGCTGTTTCTACCAGGAAACACGATCGAAGGAACAGTTAGCGCAGTCGTCGGGGTCACGATGAGCGCTGCGTTTTGTGGCTTTTTCACGAGCTGTAGCCAGCGACAATTGCTGAAACGAGTCGTGTCTTCCTTCCACTTCCTCTTCCTGGAGCTGCAGGTATTCGCAGGAGGAATTTGCCTCATGGACATGTACAGGTGGCAATGGGTTCCTGCTTGTGGGGTAGCGTCCGCTATGATACTCTCGCACACTTTTCTGACCGTGGACGCGTTGACTCCGATCATGAAGCGCCGACTGCGCTTCAAGTTCTGGATCTTTATAGCTGGGGTCGCTTTGTTCCTCGTAGTGCTCGTCGTCCTTCTCGTAGACATTTTCGTGGTTGGCCATTGGGATCTGCGGGATCGCGAGTTCCTCAATCTCTCAATCTTCGGCTACAACGCGGCATTTTGCGTCGTACTGTTCCTCTTCGGCCGTGTGGTGACGGTCTTTGTGTAGTCGGTGCGATATGCCTACGTCGCGCTCACTCGACTAGATGACAACGCTCTCATTCTGCTCCGTGGGAACGTTGAATTCGACTACGAGACCTGGAAACAGCAAGTAATTTGTGTTCCTCGACCGACTGCAAGGTAAAAAAGTGATCACGACGAACACTTTCGACAACAAATGTTTTGGTAAACGTGATCAGGAACGATAGAGATTCTGTCGCTTATTAGAAACTTGTATTGAAGATACCAACACATGCAGCACCAGAAACAACAAACCCGGCACAGCCACAAATACAGAACCAAGATTTATCCGCAACTGCTCCAGCGAGTCATGCCGTCGTTCCATTTCATGTTCTCCCTATGATCCATCCTTCGCCCCCGACAGATGAGGGTTTTCCTGCTTCACTCGGTGACATGCGCTACCAATTCGTGGCTTGCGACCAAGAATTGCCAGCGTTGGACCCCCTACTCATGCTCAAGACTGTTCTACTGAGTTCCGACTCGGTAAAGCAGTTCAACTGCACCGTGTAAAGTTGAAATTCCTCGTCCTCCACCCCGTCGTCTTCGCTGTCGGCTTGCGGTACGCAACATTCACGGCGCCGGCCCCGTTCGCTCGAGTTTTTGCGCCACTTTCCGCCATTCTCTACCCCCCCTAGCATGCTGTCTCCGCCGCGGGGATTACGTGAAGATTATCCTCCCCACGTTCGACTTCTGCTCTACCAACACATTGAATTACTCTCAGCGTGGTGCTGATGGATGCCTGGGCGCCTCTCGTGGCTGCGTGCTTGGCAAACTTTATCAACTCGCTCTTCTAAGAAACCTATCTTCGAAATACGACATTCATGCTCACGTTCACGCTCTTTGAGTGGCTCCTTCACGTGGGACTCATGGTGTGGCTATCCGTCGGGCTGGTGGACGATGCACCACTACAATGTGGTCACGTCTCGCGGTCGAACACTTTCGACGAAGGACATTTCGGCGAATACCATGGGGACGAAGGCTATGATGAAACTGCGCCATCTCTACCGAAGGTATTGTCGTCGTACATGGCACTACGCTGGTAAATCCGACTCGGAGGGGAAGGCGTGTACACGAGCAAGAGCTAGGCTTCTAGGCGTTACCGACGCCTGCACGTCAGTAGGTCAACGGATGTCAACCACATAGAGACCGGCTTAGGGAGAAGACATTGTTAGACAGCTGGCAACCTCGGGGCGGGTCTTTGAGCCCGTCCTCACGCCTACTAAACCCGAATACGTATGATACAGCGAGTGTGGACCCTTCCTGCGCAGATGGCACATCGCATCCGCTCCAGGTCCCGCACTCCACGGCCAAGGGGTCACCGGCAGTCCCCTCGCGCCCTCGTGGTCGCTAACCACGTTCCCAGCTACTCTAGCACGCACTTAGCTCATTATCACTCGTCTCACTTAACTCCTCATGCACTACCTTCAATTGCCCGCGCGCTCCTGTCAACTTCTCACTGCCGGCGACCTCACTTATCGCAACGGAGCGGGTCGGAACCTCGTCTGGTGTTGGGTAGGGCCGCAACCCCACGCGTAGTGTATTAGCTGCTTTATCTGTCCCTTTACGGTCCAAATTGCAACTGAGAGGTGGGCATGCCAAGCCGCGCACCCAGAGCAAGTCCCCGCCGCCTATTGCTACCGCCTACCTACAGCTTGAACCTCGTCGAGAGCCTCCCTCCCAGATCTTCCCCTGTCGTGCATTTCTGGCCTCTCATTCTGTATCCAGTGTCGCCTCGCCTGGCAACTATGCTCCCTNACGTCCCTCTCGCTTTGTCTGTGGTCGTAGTGCCTTCCGCCACGGTCGTACACTGCTCGTCACCAACTGCTGTACGGAGCGCCACATCACGCTCCTTAGTCCTCCGTCAAGTCAATCGTCACTATCGCGTGGCCGCTTAGCGACATGGGGTGCTCTTCTCGTGCTAAAGAGCACCTATGTCCACAGTATCAACACACTCGACACCAGAGAAAGAAGCGAGATACTGCAATGCAGGCGCTAGGATACAGACGCAAGATCGCCTTGAGCTCCGCTGACCGCGTCAAACACGACACGATGCAAGTCGACCGAAGCGAGAACGGACGTACTCCAGTCGTGTAAATACAAACGACTTGGCGTCCGTAATGGCAATTGCAAATGTCTCTCGCGATGGAGGTGGCAAGATTTGACCCTCACAACACGGTTTGGCCTCGTCTTGGTGGAGCTCTCACACCCTTAGCTACCTGGAAAATTGCCATAATGTATACACTCGGAGCTGTGGGCGCTCTGCTAGCAGCTCTCCCACTCTTCCTACCTGCAAATGTTCATGGAAATCGAAGCGATTGCTGCCTCGGGGTTAACGATAAGCACCCTGTTCAGCGGATTTTACGTGTGTTGCAGTGACTGTGACTGGGCTCGTGCTCTTCTGGCAACTGGAAGCGTTCTTCCTCTTGGATGTCCTCACGTTGGGCAACTGAGAGCTACAGGACCGCGTGTTCCTAGATTTCGTACTCTTCGGTCAATTTCACGTGGCACCGTTCTTCATGAGTCGTGTGGCGACACTTTTCGGTGGGCCGGCCGCAATGTGTACGTCGCCCTCAGTCGCCACCATGACAACGCGCTCATCTTATTTCGAGGCGAGGTCGAGTTTAACTACGAAAGCTGGAAGAAACAGACAGAACGCAGTAATAAGTAAAATCGACACAGGGGTTAACCCGTTTTACAGATAATTTGGCGTCTTGTCAATGCGATAAAGCAGCCACAAAACTGCCTCGACATCAGCACGCGAAGCTAGCGAGGATTGCATCGTATTCTTATCTCCCCTGACTCCTGTTCGGGCGGTTATTCAGTGCTCTATTGGTGAGGAAATCGACATCCGTCCGCTTATTCCTCAATCCCCCACCAAGTAGCAAGAACCAACCAACTCCATCGTCGACATGCACCGCGCTCCGTTCAACCCCCTCGTACCGTCTTCAATGCGGCAATTCAGTGCTGCGACGTTTCCAGCGCTGCCGCAACTCGACTGTGCGTCTGAAGTGCGGCCGGGTCACATCTCGCCCCCGAGACTCGTGATTCTGGGTCCTCCGGCGGGAGGCAAAGGCACTCAATGCGAACTTCTTGTCGACATGCTGGGGGTCCTTCACCTTTCCACGGGGAACATCTTGCGTCAAGCCATTCAAGACAAGACGTCGCTAGGTCTAAGAGCTCAGCGGTTCATGGACCGCGGCGAGCTCGTCCCCGACGATCTTATCGTCGACGTCGTGCTAAGGAGACTGTCCGAACCGGACTGTACGACTCGCGGCTGGCTGCTCGACGGATTCCCTCGTACCGCCAGACAAGCTGAAGCTCTGCTAACAGCTCAAAGTGGCATGGCAGCTCCTGATTGCGTCCTCGAGCTGGAAGTGCCCGACAAAGAAGTCATCCGACGGATCGCCGGTCGCCGGGTGGACCCCGTGACGGGGAAAACCTACCACGTTGAGTTCAATCCGCCCCCGACCGATGTGGCTGGCCGCGTCGAGCAGCGAAGCGATGACACGGAGGAGAAGATTCGCACGCGGTTGACACAGTTCCACGCGCACGCTGATGCAGTCCGAACTGCGTTCGAGAGGCACCGTGGCGACGCTGGATCGACCATTCAAGTCATGCGAGCTTGCGGCTACCAGCCTCCTCCCGCCATTGCCCGAGCATTCGCCGACTTTTCCCTGCAGCAAGCAGCTCAGCGCAGTCTCAACCTCATCCGACGGGACATCTCCAAGCGTCTGCGCCGGCGGCTCGAGGCGGGGGCCCGGGGCGTGTATCACGATCCGAATCCGCAGCAGAAGCCGGCGTCGTATCCGGCCCGAGCTAGCGTCCGGGCGCTCTACGCACCACACCGCACCCGGTTGATCCCCGAGCACGAGCAGCGGGCCAAACCTATCCGCGGAATGCTGCGCGGGCTACTGCGCCGCCTTCCCGTCGCCTAAGATTTTGCACTTCAACTTGACCATCGACTAGAGAAATACAGGTAGCCATCTAATAGCAACACTATCCACAGACTCGTATTTTGCCCCCGTTGCCGGACGAAGTGTCCACCTTTGACGAGCGGATATCTGTGAGCAGACGGCGCAGGCTCAGGACAGTCGGACCTGGGCTCCGCGCCGCTTCCTGAACCGTGCCAAGGTGCGGGGGTCATGCCTAGAACGCGACGACCATGGTCTGCCACGGACGAGGACCATGGCTACTGTACATGTACAGCGTGAGAAAAGTGTAGCCATCTTGCGTCGCAGTTTCGGGCCAGCGGCATTGTAGCATGGAACAGCGGTCGCGAAATTGCTGTTGGAGCCCGTGGCTACCAGCCCGCAGGGGGCTCGTACATGTCTGACTCGAGCTGTCGTCTTCTTTCGTCCTCAGAGCGATACAAGACGCAGGAACGAACGGGTAATGGCGACGCCTTTGTCCTGTGAGTTGCTTGGCAACGTTGCAGTAGCAAGTGGATTGCTGGAACGGATGTATAAACGCTTTTATAACAACGCGTTTAAACACCTTCCTACGTCTTTACTTTCGTTCAAGCGGCACACTGTACACATGGATTTATAGAGAAAAATACACGGAATACTAAAACGAAGTCACACTTTTTACGAGTAATTTTCCGTAAAAACTGTATATATTACTGTTTAAAGTGTATAAACAATAAAACGTTTAAACGTTAGTTTTTGTACGTCAAGTGCCAGCACTGTATTACAGCCCAGATGGTGCATGCACATGGCGATGACTCATCAGTGCTATCCGACGAGCGGAGCTTTACCTTTATGCTGCGTTGGAGTAATACTATCTCCACCTCTTTTAACAGAGGTAGCATCGCTCGAAGCTACTATTCAAGCTATGCGGCGTCTACCAGTTCGCTTCGCCCCTGTTGTGCGGACTCGACACTGCAGTGCGGGACTCATCCAACAGGGTAATTCCAAGCGTCACGCGAAACTGGTGGCCGACGGCCACCTCCCGAATCCGCAGCAGCAGCGTCGTGCTCAGCCCGAGCTCGCGTCCCAAGCGCAATATATATCCAACAGGTTGCAGCCACTACAGTTTGGCAGAGGCCTTCATGAAGCATTGCAACCGGGACGGGTCCTTGAGCACTGCGAGAAAACCTTGTGCGACGTTGGCGTAAGACGTCAAGTGTCCGGTGATCGCGGCTATGCAAAGCGGAGGTTGCACGCCACGCGCCAAGCACTTTTTGGCAAGTGAACGGCACTCGCTCAATTCACAAATCGTGGGCTATTAGTGACCCTCTTGTCCTGCGGTGTCTTGTGCCTTTGACTGCACGCGCCATGGTGAGCCTCGACCCCAGCTCAGGTCCATGTAGCCACCTTTTCCGCCAGAGAGCAAGTGAGCCCGGTCCAATATCAACCGTAAAAAGTCGCAACAAAATTCACGCCGGGATGCGTCGCCGGAAGTTTCCGCGCTTCGAAAGCGCCTTCTTCAAGCTGCTGCAAAGCCACGCGCCCCCGTCGAAGCGGGCCACAACCACTTGCTTTCAGTATGCCGGGGATTTCCGCCACGTCGGCCACGGCTGAGCCGCTCCCAAGTGGCATTCTGAGATTTGCCACCTCCAAGCCACTTGCCTCCGCCCCGACCATGACGTCGCTCGACTCGCGCCGCCGCTCGCTGTCCGAGGGCTGCCGCCTCACCTTCATGGCCTCGTGCGTCGCCTTCTCGCTGCCCCCCGTGGACGACCATCACCCGTTCGTGCTGGCCATGCGCCACGGCGGCGAGAGCTTCGCGGCGCTGGAGCAGCGCTCCAAGTCCGAGAGCTTCATCTGCACCGCCCAAGGCGTCGTGTTCCAGGACACCAAGAGCCAGAAGTGCCAGGCCAGGCTCAACAGCCTCGTGGCGCTGGCCGCCAGCTCGTCCAGCTCGCAGAGCAACGTGCTGCTGGCCAAGAAGGCGCTCCGGTATCGCAAAGTGCTCGAGCGCCGCCGCGCCATGGCATAAAACAGCATGGAAAGGCCGTTTGCGCTTTAGACACTGCGTCGCAGACGCCCCGAGAAGCGCAAGGATGCGCGCGGCTTGCGCTTCGGCTGCACTCTGTCTAGTGAAGCAGCCGCTATGTACTATGAAGCCCGCCCCACGTTCGTTGTCCAGTGATGAAATAGCCTGTAGCTATATATTTAACGCCGAGAAAGAAATCGCAGCGACACTGCATTGTAAGAGCACCGCATCTGCATTGTCCCTGGGTGTTGCTTCCACCAAGGATTCTCTCACAGCCAAAGGTGGCTCCAGGAAGGTCCAATTGCCAACTCGGATGAGTGGGTGGCCTGTATAGCCTCCGCCTCCTGGGGCCAGACATTAAAATGATACACAACACACAGAACACAGGCGTCGTGCGAGCTGACGTGCCAACTCAGCGTTCAGCTGCAGGCTCTAATGTGTGCCAGCTCAGCAAAGTTTTTTTCACTCCGTGCCGTGAGGTCCCTGCAAAGCGCTGGCTGTCGTTATCATTGCCAGGAATACCAGATGCACTCAATTAGATTGACTGCGATGGTGCCAGTGTGTGCCTTTAGCAGGACCTCACTTGAAGCTTTCGAGATCAGAGAGCTGGCTACGCTCGCTTGGGGTGCTGTTGATCCCTAGCAGACTATACGCAACCGGAACGCGTCGCAATCCGTTTCGCGATAACGGATGCCTTGGACCACCTGAGTCTGCCACCCGGTTTTGCAGCTGCGCTCCTCCATCAACTTGGCTACAAAGGTAACACCCGAGACAAGTGCGTTCATCTCCCGCAACACATTCACTGCAACCCACCGACTTCGCACGTGAACACATCGGATAACGAGATGAAGGAGCATGTCAACCTGGTCCATTGCATTCCGCATCAGCCACACACGCAGGAAAAA